>BMAW01019364.1:435191-583261 GCA_019974015.1 Nephila pilipes
TGTCTTTAAATCAATTATTTAACCTGCTTCGCCCAAGTGCACGATTATCTTTTCTTTGAAATTTATAAGCTATCTCGTGATACATATAATAGCAAGTTCTTTCAAAGTCATTCGTTAAACTATTTTAAAAGCTCTTCTTACGATGCATTTGAGCATCTCTTTTTTCTTTTCAAATGCAAATCTCACCAGGCGAATCGCGCTGAAAATTAGAAATTCATATTTAATGAACAGCTGTTGTTTTGCATGATAAAAGAGAATCATTAGTATATTCATATGATTAGGCACGCGAATTCTTAACCATCAATTGATCTAATTATACAGCGATATCATGGACTGATTTTTCGCTTGTTCAATAAAAGCACAATTATAGTCCTTAGCTTAGCATTTCATTCTAATAATGAGTCCGATCCATTTATTTCATTCTTAAGTAGACGAGAGCGGTGGCGGTCGTGTTTCCATTCATCACATAACATTTTCAATTTAATTACGAATGTTCTTTTCACACTTTCAACAGCAGATTCTACATTTGCTGGTCCGTCATTAGTATTCATTTGCATTTAAATGGATCATTTTTCTTTTTTCGTTAACTAAGATTCATATGAAATGAATGTACGACTCTGGTGGTAAAGTTGTAAGTTGCATGGCCTGTGGATTGCAGAATCAAATGTTAATTTCATATAAACACATAAAAAAAAAATGAACTGATGCATATTTTATTTAAATGGACTTCAAAGGACATGGCTGGATATGGAAGTTTTTGATGATAGAAATAGTCTTAAGTGTCGTACTCTTCGCTTGATAAGTTGTAGTAGACGACAGCTAATGCCGTTATTCCGCTGTGTAGCTTTTATACGATTTTATTCCAGCAAAATAATGTAATAAAATGTAAATTTTGTTTATATGTATATTCTGTAAAATTCTTTTTAATACTTGAAAACATCGCAGAAGAGCCAAAGGTGATAACTAATGTATGCTGACCATTTCTTGAAATTGATTTACTTTATATTATATTAAATTAAATACTTTTATATTATATTCAATGAAAAACCGATCTTTCTATGTCAACTCTTTTTATAAATTGTATGTTTGTAACTACCTTATATTACGTCCCTCTACTGGCATTAATAGTTATTTTAAATAGTCACTAATCAATAATTCAAGGAATCGAAAGTCGTACAGTGATGATAACAAAGTTATTTTATTCAGAGGTCTATGAATGATCAACAGTCAATCCGTATCTGCTGAGTAAAGGGTTCATGATACGCGTCTGATATAAGGCTTAATATAGTAACTTAATACTTATTTTATCGAGCCAATCTGGTTCGAGTCCTCATATGATTTGCAGTTGAAGGTTCGAATTCTTGATCTTTTGTAGATCCTAAAACTCCAAACTCAACTCAGGACTGATACAGACGTCTCACAATAACTTCAGCTCACTACCTCAACCACCAACTAACTTAGTATTTAATTTTTTACTGCTTTTAAGGCAACTTCTCAATCTATTTCACTACACTTCAGTAATTTTAATCACATTTCGCTTATTGTGAGAGATTTTTTCAATTCAAAGATCACATTAAAAGCCCCTAAAGCATTAGTTGAAGGGGGGAATGCGATGAAGCCTTCCTTATATGTTGACTACTGTGACACATATGAATTGACAATTAATTTAACTTCTGTAACTCGGCACATTGTGATTACTCTAAACATGAGACATTTATTCCCTTAATCACATTTTTTGCTTGTTTTTTTTCATTATAACTTTCTTTCCAACAATTTTTTAATGTTACTGTTTTTAGAATTTATTATTATTGCTTCATATTTGGTGGGGTAGACAACTTACAGTTTACTGGTACTTGAATACCCCCTATCTTGAAGGGTTTGTCTAAATTGTAGATACATCTTACAGTTATTGAAAACATGTATGCTTAAGAAATGGGAAATTGAAATTGGTTAAAATAAATATATATTGAAAATTCAAATTGAATTAGAGGGAGGTACCTAATTTAATAATGGAAGTTATTTTCTGGGAGAAAATTTCCCGATATTATAAGGGATACTGAATGCTGAAAGAGCTTTTCAGGTTTAGCTTTGTAATGATAATTAGAAATACTCAAAGACTAATTTTTTCGCTCTTTCCTATCCCACTTATTCAGTCCTATGAAGTTCTACTGTTCTCGATTAGAATCGTGGCTATAATAAAAAAACATATTAAGTACATTATTGTACTTGCCATAATTTACTATTTAAATTATATATCACTGTTTTGCTTTGATAAAATTCATCGTTCTGACATTTACTTAATTAGCAAATTTACATTAATATTAAATCATAAAAATATATTTAATGGAATAAGATTTTGAGGGCAGGTAATATAAAAGTTTCCATATCTTCTCACATACTGTTGAAATTGTAAATCGATACCTGCTATGTCGATAAGTGTAGTCAACACCCTTTCTAATGAGTCTTGTTTTTGTAATGTTGTTTTTCTCTAGGGTACCGATCAATCAAAGTAAAAGTGATTTTCTCAATCTTAATGATGTTATACAAGAGCAAGCCCCTAATTTTTCTTTTTTCACGATGCTAATTTATTTTCAAATTAAAATTTTTTTTCACCCAATTCATTACGGAACGTAATTAATGAATAGCGGGGTTTAGCTTCCGTTCAATCAATAAATCAGTAAAACTAAAAATGGGAAGAATGTAAGATATGATAGGTGCATACATTATCGAAGCAAATGTGGTAAAAGTTGCGAAAAAGTAATTACTTCTCCTTTTAGACTTAAGACCTTCCGCACTTACAACCACAAAAATAGGTTCTGTGGTCTGATAAGGGTAATGGGATTCTTATACATTTAAAAAAAGGCCTTCCTTTGCATGATGTACTTATTATATGGGAAGCAAAATGAACTTTTTCTCAGAAGAAATATTTTTACATGCATATGTGTGCAGAATTTCATTTATTATTTTTACGTTTCATAATTTCAGGTGTTTTGTTTATACTACGTACAGTAGAGAACGTATTATGTATTTTATATGTTATGAACAATAATTATATACTTGTACTAAGCATTTCGAAATCGCACCCCATAACGAATACCTTTATGGTCCAGCCGACATAACATTATGTAACAAAAATTTTATTAAAAAGAATGTTGCTTAGTTTTTAAAGTTTCTTCCAATAAATAATTATTCCCGAGGAACCACAATTCGCTAATGAATTATTACTAGTCGTCTTGAAGTGACTTTTCCCGCCAACAGAATCGAGTATTTTAAGTAGCCATTATTAAAATAATACTTTCCACACCTTTAATCTTCCCTCAGCTTGGTGTGCATTACATTAAATATTCGTTATATATATATATATATATATGAAACAGAGAGAAAAAGTATTTATTCTATTTATCTTATTAATGTGTTTACAATTACCATTATGCCCTCAGGGTTTTACTTTCTTTAGATAAGTGCGGGCATCTTAACCCTGAGACACTCCAGTGATTGGTTTTTTTCCCCATGGGGTTTAGGTAAATAGAAGTGACTCGCGCCCAGTATGCTTAGCGATCCTTCTCTGTTTTCGTCATGGCAACCAATTCTCTCTCTCTCTCTCTTTTTTTAAAATTTTTATCTCAGGCGTCAGGCCACAATTACACCTTGTTTGACGAAGCATAGCTACAATGACTCTCGCTTCATTAAACTCTACCATCACTCACTCAATTATGATTACCCTTCTAATTTATGCCTTTTTATTATATCGTTATACTGAAGCCTGGTTGTTCTAAAAACTTAGTACAAAAAAAAAAAAATGCTGAACATCGGTATTTCCAAGAAAAAGGAGGCTTTGGAATACTTTTGCTGTGGCGTATAATCTGCTTGATTTGTAAAAATGCTATTTGGGTACTAAGGTTATGTAATATACAGCATCGTTATGAACAGCTTAAGCACTATGATACAAATAGCATGGAATAATACTACCGATACCAAGATATCAAGGTAAATTATGAAAAGAAAAAAAAATAGCAACGTAACTACATAGCGTACACCCCATCTGACTTTCATTTGTTAAAAATTGATCCGTGACTCAAAAAGAGCCCCTTTGACGTACGTAGATTGGAATTGTGTGTTTTATGTACAACTTTTATAATCCTTTTGCTAACGTATTTGTTGAAAAACATAAATTCAACTCATGACCCGTTAATCGGAACACTCGCAAATCGAAGAGACCTTATATTCTCTCTAGAACGATATAAAAATACGATCTATTTAATGAACAACTTATAAACCATTTCATAAATTGTAAAAAGAGATCGTAAACAAGTTGTTCTTCGAATTTACTCTTAAGTAACCGTTGATGGATGATTGGGAAGAACATCTGTGCTGTGAAAAGGGAATGTGATCTTGCAGAAAAAGAAAAAAGAACTCGAAAATGATAACGCACAGGATGGGCCACACACCCAAGAAATGAGTCGAGAACGCACATATCTCTTAATTAATTCAGATAGATCGAGGACATTCTTCGGGAATTTGCAATCACACAATGGTGGTTTACATGATTTCCAGTAAATTTGTGATAATCCGACGCATTTCTTTACATATGTGATAAACAGCATTTCTCAAGTTGATGTTTAACTTGAATGTAACTTATTTACGGAAGAAACCCTTATCTTGTGAGGTGATTAGCGTATTGCGCACGAAGATAACTTGAAAAATTATTATGAATTGTAAGTTAATACGCGAAGGAAATGAGTTTAGAAAGAAACCTACTGTCTGGTTATTTTAAAATAGTCTTGGAAATAATGTGCAATGCGAAAAGTGGAGCTGTTATTGTTTTTGATTTATTCCATTTTATAACGTGATAATACCAAGTTCCATGATTCAGTTTACAAGTGATTTAATATAGTGTTATTTATGATCTTAATGTTATTGTATCATCAGTTAATTATATAACTTGGAATTATAATTTTCTCCATCTTGAACTGCAATTTAGTGAACTTTATTTTAATGTGTTAACGAATTTTTTGTAATCTGAATTTCAATCTACATTTAAAAAGTTCTAGGTATTTCGAAACCTATGTCGTTTGTCTTGAAGTATTTAAAATTGTGTTTGTTTCTCGAAAATTTCATTCCTTAAGTTTTTTTTTATAATTATTATTATTTTCATGAAGACCTTGGTAGTTATTTATATATAGGGTTTCCTGAGTCTCTCTCTCTCTCTGTTGAAATTTAACCTCCCATGTATAAGATCGTTTATCGCTCACGGTGATATCATGTGATCTTAATAACATAAGAATTCGTATGATTTTCAGAATGATATGCAGCATTCTAGATATTTTTATATTCGGATTCTAGAAATTTTTGATAATTTATCTTAATGTAATTACTTAAATCTAATATTAATTCAATTACATCTATCTAATGTTTTATTTGTAGTAAAATATTAAAAAGTTTTCGAAGTATTAGTTTTCGAATTAATGATTTACGAAGAATTTATTTCTATGAAGTAATAAAGCATTTTTATAATTTTAGACCCTTATTTTTTATAGTAATTCCTATATTTAATTGTATTATCAATTATCAAACCTATTCTGAATGCGTCCGGCATTTTAATTTTTCCTAGGCGGAGAAATGACTCATGTTGATTTAAGAAATGGTTAATATTTATTATTACATGACTGTTGACTATTTCAGTACTTGTGATCAGTCTGTAGCAATTGTATGTTGCGATACTAATTTTACAATTATATAACTGCTGGGATTTAAATGAAATTTTATTAAAAATCAGTTATCGTAATAATTCATTTTAATAATTTCAATAATGAATAACATGATTTTCTTGAAATATGAGAATACAGTGATAGTTATAGGAATTAAATATGCGTGTAACATTAGTTTTCGTTCGATGGTTTTATAAAAAAAAACATTTTTTTCTTCCATCAAATTTAAACTGTACTATTTTTCTACTCAAAAGAAGAAAAAAAACGTGTACCTTTTATATTATGTTGTTAGCAATGTCCCATAATTCGAGAAATTTCAATTTGTGACATCACTTTTGATTAAATTCTTCACTAAACTTTAGCCTTTTGAGATTCGATATAATCTTTCTTCTATCCATTCGCAAATCCATTGTTTGCCCATAACCTGCAAAATAATGATAATAATAATTTTCTAGACAATCTAATCTGTTCAATCAACCAAGAATGCAAATATTATTTCCGTTTTTTTTGAACGTTCTAAAAATTACATATTCAGTTTCTTTAGTTCAACTTTGTTCCATGTTCCAGGATATATGCATTAAAATATATTAAACGCGCATTCCAGTGCTTAAAAAAACGTGAACACTCTTTATAAGAATTAACTAGCTCATCCAGCTTGACAAACTTAAAATGTTAAGCCTATTGTTAAATTTAAAAAGTCGGAAAAGATCTGAAGCAAGTTTGCTTTCATTACAATCTTCTGAAATATGGCTTTTGTGGTCTAACTAGCGATAAGAATTTTTTTTTCCTTACTTTCCTCAACAGATGGGCAGGTCTTTTGGTCCGAAGGTCGCGAGCTCTCATCTCTTGTTTTTGGAGTAGTAACACTAGTTTCAAGGACTCCTAGAAATCTCATACATTGAAGGATAGCGAAGATCGTTGACCTACTGTCTTTCATTCAATTACAACAAAATATCTATCCATTTATTTTATGACAGTACGATTATATGTGAAAAAACAAAATAAACGTTAGTTTTGAAAAGTAGTCGTTTGCAGAAAATTGCCTTGTAGATTTTTTTTAGGTACCTTAAATTTTTATTACATAAATGAGAATATTTTAATGATTTTCTGTTTGATTGCGGAACTGTTTCCAGGAATAAATTTATTGACCAGAAATAAATTCTTTGTATTAAAAAATCGAAGTTGATTTTGGATAAGAATTTACTCATTCTATTAACGTTTTAGCATAATTTTTCTCGTGGAACATGTTCTCAAGAAGAGTCACCTCATAAAATGCTCAGATTGCTGCAACATCTCTCTTGTTCATGAAAAATTCTGCATTTAAAATTAAATTTCTATGAAAATTTAATTTTAATAATTTTAATTTTTTTCCCCTGTATAATGGTAATTTTTAGAGTACCTGTGTCCCCTTATATATCTTTTCAAACTACTCGTGTAGTCGTCATTTTTATCGTGTGGCACTCAAAATATTTAAAGGGATTTTTTCATTTTTTTTTTTTTTTTCATTTTTGGCATCCTTAACCCATTATTGGCCAAGTTAATAATTAAAGCTAATTAAGAAATTAAATAAACTTTTAATAATTAATTAGAAAAACTAGTCATACCTTATAAACTCTTAAAATAAACAATGTTATGAGACCAGGAGTGCTAAATATTTCCTGCAATCTCAGAAAAAAAGTGTTGCGCTTACGCACTCAGTTCTTTTATAAGTTAAAGAAGAAAATATAGCATAGGAGTTTATATTTTTGTGAGATAGATTTTGTATGAAACCTTATGAGATCTTTCCTTCAAAATACTGAAATGTTATAATTTCTTACAGTAAATAGTTTTATTAATATAATTTTTTTCGTGAATCTGAAGATTGAAAATTACAATGTCAAATGTTTAATCAAAAAAATGAAAGAAAAATACATTAAAAAATAAAAATCAGAAATGCATTTTATACTTTCGAAAAACAAGTGAGTACAAATTTAGTGCCTACGAAAATTCTTTTTGTTGTCTTTTGGCCTGAGTACTTAAACTTTCAATAGTTACACCACTCTTCAAAACTTGAGAGTAGAGTTGATTAGCATAACAGACTTGCTTAATTTTTTTCCATTAAGTGGGTGAGAGAAGAGATATTGACGAGTTAAACAAATAGCAACTTTTAAGCACTCTCGATTGTACTAACCTCTTTTCAGTATCGATTGTTCAATTGAACTAGCAACTGGTACTTTCTTGCGGATCGCTAACATTTTTAGTCTCTCACACACAAGACTTGGTTTTACTGCTTGTCTGGTTGTTAAGAAAAAGTACATCTAATGAATCTTATTTTTGTATAGTATAAAAATGTAAATAAGATATCCTAAATGAATAAACATGGTATTAAATTTCCATTTAAGATGCTTTTTCTCAAAATGCTGAAGAGTTTAACCACAACTCAAAATACTTATTTAGATAGGAAAATTTTTTCAATATTAATATGCATACGTATGGTTGTAATTCAGAAATTCTTTTATGATACTGTGATGGCTCTTCAACAACAGCGGCAGGAGTAAAATGCCTTAATAGCTAGTCCGATGGAGAATCCTTTTTGATCTAGTTGATTAGAGCACTGCAAAAAGCGAATTTTCTTTAGTTTTCTCTCTTTTCTGAGTTTTTTTTCAGACCTTAAGATTGAAGGTTCGAAACACTCCCGTACCCAAGGTCAACAGTCCTCCTCCAATGCGGTGGGAAAAGCATTATTCTCTATTCCTCCTTCGGTAAAAGCATTACTTAAGTCGAAGTGGGGACTCATGACTTAAACATTAGATGGCAACACAGCATAGAACTACCGATTGAATATACTTCCTGATGCAAACTTACCTCTATGTTTTTAACTAATACAGCCACATATAAATTATGACTAGTGGTTTACTGGCTACGGCCCCGCAATCTCAAAAGACCCGCAATCTCAACTAGAGATAGCCGATGACGTCAAATAGAAACTGTCCAAACGAAAAACTAAATTCAATACAACGTGGAGGGGGATGTATTTCAATTGCAAAACGTCTGGAAAAGCAACTTTCTCCAAATTCATTCCGAAAATCCCCTATTTATTCCGTTTTATCACAACGATTCTGGAGGGGGAGTATGCGTAAACTCTCTTCAACAGCAACGCTGGAAGTTAAAAATTGATTGAATAACGTCACCTAGAAAAATCTCTTTTGGCTTGGTTGTAAAGGATATTGCAAAAGGAGACTGGACGAGTTTAATCCAGACCAACAGATCGAGGATTCCATTCATCTTCTTCACCCAATGTTAACCGACCTTTTCCACCAGAGGGCAGAAAACATGCCGTTGGTGTTTTAATTATCGTGTAGGGGGAGGAACACAGCGCGAAGAAATATCGTGCTCTTAAAATTTAGAAACATTTTATATTTATGAATGCTCTTCATTTTGACGTGAAAAATTAAGAATCCGTTTTGTTTCATAGTGTAGGAAACAAAGTATGGTAATTACATATTTTAAATTGGACGAGAAGGGAGGGGTTAAAAACAAGTAAAAAATACAGTGGAGGGGGAAACAATTGTTCAGCATTTCTGTTTTTTTACTGTTTTATTTTCCTTTATTCTTCAAATTTTTATTCCTTTAAATTAGACGAAGAAGAATTTAAACTGCTTTTTTCGGGTTTATAAGCAAACGATTGTTGATGTCGTTCGCCGAGAATCCCCTCCCCCTCTTTTATGTTTACGTAATTTTCATACATTTCTTCTTATTATTTTTTCATGACTGAATTGAAAATTTGAGTTTTCAATCAAATGTGTTTATGAGCCACATTTTTAATTCAAATAGTAAAATATTTATGTTTTCCATGTGATTCAATAAAATTAAATTATGTGAGAGATTGTATTTTTTGAAAAACCGCTTTTGAAGGAAATATAATTGTATAATCTTATGTTTTTAGCAACAAAATAACAATATTCGATGTTATAATGGTAACATTCTTTTAAATTATGTCTTTTTTTTCTATAACTGCTCTTTTCTTTAACAACATTGCACTTAGCATTTTCTTTTGATTATCGTGTTTCTGGTATCTCCTAAAAATCATAAAAGTTTCAGAAATTATGTACTTCATCAGATCAAAACGTGGTATCAAAATTGAAATTTTTTTTTTCTTTTGAAGAAAGAGGCAAATAAAATTTTCTAAAATTTAATTTTGTAAGAATTTTTTTCCATTTCATGTACATGGCATCAAGATTAGTTTTTAAAACTTTTTTAAAATTTTCTTCACTGCTTACAAATGCCATATAAATGCAATTTTTACTGATTAACATAAATTATTATTGATTAAAAGGTAAATATACAGCATTTTCTTAATAATATTTGACACACCCCTGATTTACGACTTCATAACTATTAATCTTGTTCTTATTTCAGAGACTTGAAATTTAAGCATAATTCAGAACTAGTTTATCAGTGCCTCATTACGGATGCCTCTTTAGTAAAATGAAATAGGTTTTGCAGTAATAGAACTGTTACTGAGTAATTTTTCTTTTTGTTTTCTCATTCGTTGTATTGAAGGATTTCTTTCTTATATGAGAATATGTTTTCACCTTGGGGAAATTCACTTCTCGAAGCTGAGAATTATTGTAGATCTCGAAGAAATTATAGAAAAATTTACCCTTAACCGAGAATATTTATCTTTTAAATTGAACCAAAACTTATTTTTTAAATAAAATTGAAAAGACATTAAGATTACTATAATTAAATGTCTGCTCTCCAATAACTGATTTCGAAGATAAATGAGCACATTTATGCAGGAGTAATCTTGTTCTTTTTTCCCCCTTTTCTTTTTTTTTTTTTTTTTCTTTTTTTTTTTTCCATTTTGCATAACCTTACTAGTTTCCTTCGATTAAATGATCGCTTAATATATCAGATAATATCTATTTATGTATTAGGTGAAAATTATTTTCTGTCGTCGGTAACGAAGACTTCATTTACTGAAGAAACCCTCAGGCTCGGATACAGATAGGTAGGTTTCGATGTAGATGATAATCATAAATCCCATTCACTAATTTGCTGCCAAAAGAATAATTTGAACCCTCAGCATCGCTGTGATCGAAAGAAAAATGTAAAACCCTAGATCGGTCTGAAAAAGAATTGACGTAATGACAGCTTACACGACAAGTTAATCATGTAGATTAGTCTTTTCTCACCTCTACAGATTCTTCTGAGAAACCGTAGTCATTATCTGTTTTTCTCTTTGATTTTTATGCATCCATTTATCATAGGTCACAAGTGGGTTAAGTATAAAACTATCACATTGCATATAGACGTGAAATAATGCTATTTCGTCTTCAAATTGGATTGCGCATTTTTATAAATGTCATATACGTAAAAAAGCATTCATTTTAGTACTATAATGATGCATGTGAATTCTTGAAATAGGATCACGCGATCTTGCCTCAAATTACAGTTGTAAATGCAATGTGCTACGTATACTTTTATGTTGATTTGAATAAATATGTTGAGCAAAACAGATAAAAAAATAAGATTTTCCTTTGATTCTTTTGGAGCTGATTTTTTAAAATGTTATAAAAGAAAAAGAAAAATGTGTTTAAAATATGTAGGAGGATTAAATTTTTTGATTTGATTTTTTTTTATCAAAATAATAAGTCATACATTTTTTTAATTCGTGAGAATATAATTTTTAATTGAAAAATGAGAAGCTTTATACTATATTTCAATCATCATAATGCATTGTCAACGGATTGTTGTGCAGCTGGAGATACTATGATTTACTTAGAATAATTAGTAAATTAAAATAACTATAATACTAGACATAATGAGATGTCGCAGAGGCAAATATTTTTTATTCATACAATTAAAAACTAGAGAGAATGAAATCTTTTTTTGCTTCATTACAATTAACCAATGATCATAAATTCGTTATTCGATTTTAATCCATAATGAGATACTTGTTATAATTATCTGTTGAATTACCATTTTACCATATTTGTTTTAATGTTTAGTTGTTGTTTTAAAGTAATAATAAGGTAAAAGTTTATAACATTAAGACTAATTGCTTATTAACTATTAATATTAACTGAAATCAGTGTTATAAGCTATTATTACTTCAATACCAATGAAGATTTAATTTTTCACTATTGCCAATGGACAAAATGATATTGTAAAGTTCTGAACAAACATATCTTAAATATTAAAACTAGATGCATATTTCATCATTTGCATAAGTGAAAATTAAAATAACTTGCAGTATACTTTAGATGAGTTTTATTATTATTATTTTTTTTTTCTATTTTTATAATACAATCTATAAATTTTTGAATTAGATACATAAAATTTTGGAGAGTATTGAATATTGCAAAAATTGAGTAGAATTATTTGAAATAATGTGGAAGTTTTATACAAGGAAGCGAAATTTTTTTTTCAATAAGTGTAATAAAAAAAAAGGAGTCTAGTGATACAATTCAAAATAAAAAAAAAAGTAGAGAATACAAATTTAACTAAGAGTTGTAATTGTTTCCTCGGTTTTTTGTTTGTGATAAAATATTGTGAAGTTATATATTGTTTCCCCATTTAATTATTTAAGAATAATAGACAGTATTATTTGACGTAATAGACAGTATAAAGATTTTGACATGTAATTAAAAAATTAGAAAATAATTTTGGAATTTGCTTATGTTACTTATGTATTTCTCAAAACATTTTCATGGATTCTTTATAAGAAATGCATTTGTTATACTTTTGTGAATATACTTTTTTTTTTTAAATCACCAATAAAATTGGAATGCTTATTTGTGTTGCAGATTTTTGAAAAGACAATAATATTATCACTTAATTCGATGTTTTATCTTTTTTTTTTCAGCTATTAATTTAGAAAATTTGCATTAACTTATTTCCAGTAATTTTTTCCTTTAGTTAATTTAAAAAAAAATCTCCTCAATTGCATCTTTAATGACGCTTCAATGTAATTTTTTAAAACAATTAATCGTCCTATTTACAGGATTTCTTACTGTTCCATGATTTCTTATTTTTCTTTATTTTTAAACAAAAATTTTCTTATATTAAACTAAACACACTTTATCAGAAGAAAAAGGACTATTTCCTAACTAAATGAGAAATTATTTTTCTTTATTTTCTCATGAAGTTGCTATAAAATTATATGGATGATATCCTACGTGAATGGACATTAAAAAGACATAGCTTCATTTCTAAGATGGTTGTCTCTTAACAATTTGATCATCCATTACTGAGTAATTCATTTTGAAGTCTTAATAAATTATTCACGAAAGACGAATCTGATCAATAACCATTACTCGATCGATAATTTAACCATTTAAGTATATCGCCAGCACGCCATATTGCCATGTGTTCTCTCACTTTAATTAGAGGTGACTTGAACTAAACGGACATGAACCCGAGTGAGACCATTGCATGACGTTGACGCCTTTTTAACACGTTCTAAATTATCACTCTGTCAGTGACGTCCATTTATCTAATGTATGTAACTCGAAACCATTCCTCATTGGCACCATTTTTAACTCTTTCCAGTTACTTTGGCAGAGATGGATACTTTTCTTCGGCCGCAGTGGCAGCCAAAGGAGTCGCCAAACTGATTAACACGTCGTCCCGCGGTGACACACTTTGGCGGACTTTTTGCTCTCGTCTAACGAATGGGGCGAGCTTGGAATTTTAAGTAGATACATCCAGTGCCAGATTTTCAATTTATGTGATGTCTTGTTGCATTTTTTTTCCTATTCCCATCGATATTATTTCCTTGCTTGTCATTCAGAGTTCTTTATACCTCCCCCCTTATTCGCGAGTCTTTTTCACCATGGGATACGTGTCATTCGCCGCCAGAGACTAGTTTCTCGTAGTTATTGATATCATTTCTAGATCACTCTTTGATAAGCTAGAATTTCTTCCGGCGAATTGTTAATTGGTAACTTTTTTATATTATTATTATTATAAAAATAGAAGAAATGTTTCCGAGAACTGTCACTTGTGTTTCTTTTGTCGCTTTTTTATTTCTCTCTTTATTTAAAAAAAAAATTTTTTTGATTACACCATCGGCAAATTTAGGACGTTTTTAAATTCATGAACTTTTGTTGGAATCTAGATTAAGGAATTGTTAATGCTGTCTTGTTTTTGAAATTATGTTCGGGTTTTTATTGAGGCAAAATATTGGTGGCATGTTTATACAGTTACTCCTTAAATTAAGCAAATTGATTTTAATAATGTGCTACATATACGAAGGCTGATGAGATTCATCTAGCGAGAGTGATTTTGAGTAAGTTAATTACACTGTGAAAATAATTGATTGGTATATCAAAAAGTGTTTTGCTGCCAATAAGTTTGTAATCTCTAATTAAAACTTATTAACTACATGGGAGCTAAATATATATTTAAAAATGTGGATTTGATTCAAATTTTAAATGGTTTTTTATATTTCTATTCACTTATAGGTTTCGGGAACTAATTGCTCCAGTAAATAATTATCACTATATTTCAGTCCAAATTAAAAAATATGTCACATAATTTGCTAACATTGTTTATCTCAATAATATATATATATATATACACTCTATGACAAAAACAAACGACGCCCCAAGAAGGAGTTGTTGGATAGGAAATAGGACAGGAAATTATGTACAGAATAGAAAATGATTAAAATTTCAGAAAAATTGAATGGTTTATTTCAGAGTTACATAGTTACAAAGTAACGCGCTCAATAAGGTGTTGACCCACCTTTAGCCTGGATACAAACTGCCACACGACGTGGCTTAAAGTGATAAAGCTACCTGATGGTCTCTTTCTGTATTTCTTGCCAAATTTGTTCCAATTGTCGGGCTAGGTCATCAACATTCCCTGGTAGAGGCAGTCTCCTTCCCATCATATCCCAGACATGCTCGATTGAAGAGAGATCTGGCTAGCCAATGAAGAGTTTTACAAGCTGTAAGACAGATCATAGCAACACGTGCCGCCTGTGGTCTGGCACTATCTTGCTGAAAAATAAGGCCAGTTTATTGCAATAGGAATGGTAGCAAAACAGGTCTCAGAATGTCGTCGACGTATCGCTGTGCTGTAAGTGTGCCTCTAATGGAATCCGGCTATCAAGGGAAATTGCTCCCCAGACCATAACTCCTGGTTAAGGGCCAGTGTGGCGTACAATAGTGAAAGCAGGGTCGGCATGCTGCCATGGGCGTCTCCAGACACGTCTTCGATGATGGCCAGGGCACAGTTGGAAGCGGGATTCGTTGCTAAACACTCTACATCCACAGTCAGCATCATTCCAACCTGATCGTGTCAAGTACCACTGTAATCTGGCTCGACAGTGTACAGGCGTGAGTGGCAGGTGGCGTAGCGGTAGGTACCAGCATAGATTTCGCTCTATCAAACGTATGTGAATAGTCATGTTGGACACACGTGTGTGGGTCGCACGTCTGATGGTTGATAACGATGGATGGGGCGCTGTGACAGCTGATCTGATAGTCAATCTGTCCTCCAGATATGCTGTGGCTTTAGGTCAACCCGCTACCATCATGACGCTGAAATCTACCATTGCCCACCCATTCATGGCAGCATCTTCTAATCGCCGCAACGCTTCGACCCATATACGAGCGATTTTTCGATTTGCCCAACCTGCCTCTTTCAATCCAATGACACGACCTCTTTCAAACTCTGATAGTTGCTCGTAATGAGCTCGAATCCTGTGGTGAGGCATTTTATTAGTCGTTGAAATGTATCCTAAAACGCAATGCAACAGAAAATTTGACCATCAGATTGAGAATCGCCTCTTCTATACACCTGCTGAGTGACCAGTTCCGATGCGCTGTATGTAGCTCCCGCTATTCATTCGTTGGACACCAAATTTTAATCATTTGCATTGACCCAAATGTCTTTGCATACGAAATTTCATTACAATCGGGCAACTCCTTCTTGGTGCATCGTTTTTTTTTTTTCTCTTATGTAACGTTATTATGAGGCAAAAAGTTTGTGTTGAAATATTTCATACATTGTATTTCTTGCTTTTCCTGAAAAAAAAAGAAATTGCTAAATTTTTTCATTCACTTACTGAATACATCATTTATTTTTAAGTAAAAAAAAAAATGTTTATTCTATCTGTAGAATTACACTCTTTATCTTCATGAGATTCAAGGATTTGAAACATTTCAAGAACTTATAAGAACATTTGAAGATTTATAAGAATGTGTTCTAAAATAGGCATTGACAAACTCTTAATCTTTACGAAATCATATAAGTTTCTGCCTAATCAGTGTTTGAATAATATGTAATGTCCTGATGTGTTGAAATTTAATTTTTAGAGCTAGCAATAGCCAGACATTTCTTAGTACCTTAATAAACAAATTTAATTTTAAAAAAAAGTAAAGCAATTTATGTTATAAATAAATATTCTTTTGGTGTATTACATTGTTCAAAAGGAAAATAAACACACAACACAATATTATTAATTTTACTGTGTTATTCTCATATCTATCTCTTTTTCTAATTTTCTAACTTAAATCTTTTCTTAAAAAAAATGAGATAAAAAGTAATAAAATAGAATAAACTAAAAAGGGGGAGGGGAAGTGACAAATTAATTGAAACTCTCTTAACGTAACGTTAAAGAATCGGGCTCGAACTTCTCGAAACATTTCTTCTGATAGAGAAATAATTTAACATTGTATTCTAATTTCACTATCCCGCAGAGAACAGCACATTCTAGTACACTTCTCATTCTTGTCTCATTCTATTTTTAAGTTGTAAAATATGTTGTACATTTCATCTCCTGTTCTGTAATGTTAAATGAAACTTTCACTTAACATGTTGGAGGAAAAATTGGCTTATTTATGTAACGCTTCGAAATTTTAAAAGTGACAAATGAATGTATATTATATGCTACAGTGTCACGAATTAATATGACAATATGGACATTTCTTCAGTCCGAAAATGTGCTTCGAGAAATATGCTCCACAGAGTAAAGACAATTTTAAATGAAAAAAGATTGATTGAACTGTATACTGTTGATTCGTTCAGAAATGTTGAATTGAAACTTTTATTCCCGTCATTTATCTTTTTTCTTCGATAAATATCAGAGTATTGAAATAAATAATATAAGCAATAGATGTGTAGCAATAATTTTAGTAACTGATATTTGTAACTTAATCTGAAACAAATTTGATATTAACATATTTCGTGGATATATTTTAATATAAAAGAAAATTGCGCAGAATTTAGAAATTTAATTAAATATGAAATAAAATATATCTAAACACATTTTTTACTATTTCGCAAATACAATATAGTATTCCACATTAAAAAAACAAGCATATTAAGCAAAATTGTATGTCAATAGAATATTATATAATCTAATTATTCACAATGATAACGATATACATTCTGTACTTCGTCTTGGATAGAATTGTTATTAGTTCCTTTCTTTCAAGAAATTCGAAAAATATGAAAGCTAAATATGGTTTGTTTTTGACTCGTTGTCTAGAAATTTTAAAAAATGCATCAATTTTGATAAAGCCTTTTGAAAGCAAGTTGGTTTTAACTCTTATTTCATCATCACACATTTTTAAAAATTCATCCTCTTAATTCATATCTTATTTTTCCAATTCCAGTTAATCCAATGAAAGGAAATTAAAGTTTGTTTACAGAAACCTTTTAAAAAATATCTTATTCTACGAACGTTACGAATGTGGGCGAATATTTTGTAATTTTTCGTAATTCCTTTTTGCCTGACATAAGCTATTTCGTTGGAAATATTAAAGCTTTTAAATGTCTGCTGACGCTGTTTATCATCTCGCATTTATTGTGTCGCTCTAATTTGAGTATTACAAAACGCAGTTCTTATGTGTTATCTCTAATGTTACAGCCACAATGTTGTAGGCAGCGGAAGTTCTTATTAGTGATACATTGGGAAATCTGTGTAGTAAGCCTAGTTCTCTTAAGTTTTGCGGTAACAGTTTGGAAGCACCCATGCATGAAACCGATTTCAAAGCGAATTTAAAGAAATTTTTGTTTTTGAAGATTCAGATTATTTCCTTCTGGAAAAATAAACGGATTGTAGAAATGAATTGCCTTCGAAGAGCTTAGTGGCTTTAAATCCTATGATGACATGTTGAATTTGCATAACTATTCACTAGAAGAGGATTTAACTAGTATATTGTTTTACTACACGACGTCAAAATGACGACATAAAATATGGATGTTTCAAATGCTTTCAAAAATTAGTGAATATGCATTATAATGCGATATTTATCAAGTATTACGGGATTTATAATAAACATTGTTTTCCTCTTTGATTCCAAAACATACCAATATGTTTGAGATCCTAGGTACATTAAATTTAAATTTAAAAGACCATTAAGTTAAAAATTATAAAAAAATACTGTTAATTATTTCTATTTTAACTGACCATACGCCTGCATAAATTACAGTTCTAACTACATTTCACTGTAAGGAGTTCGACTGTTTTTAATTATTATCGATTTTTATTACTAACGATTAAATAAATATGACATAATATCACCGTTTGGCTTTCATGTCCATATATAATGCTGCCAATATATAATGCTGTCCATATATAACGCTATATAATGCTGCCAACTTGGGCTGGACCCATTTTTTAAATGAACTTACATAAGCTATTATTAATATGTCTTAACATTTCTCTTTAATATGCTGATTGAATTTTGTGACACTTTTAATGATGGTTTTTATTTTAATATTATCTAATGCTTTTTAAGCTTGTCTTGAGATTTCTTTCAGTTTTGATTAAGTGAATACATAGTTAATTATTTTATAATCCATGACACATTCTAACTGCTTAAAATAAAATAATTTTTCTAATGCTTTCCCGTAACTCTGTATAACAGGCTCTTTTAAAATTTGTTTTAATTTTCATTATGACATTGACTGTAATTGTTTCTAGTCGGGATTCCAAGCAATTAATTTTTATAAAACAGAATATTTCTTTAGAATATGAATAAACATTTGCTATTTTAAATGTAATGTACTATTATCAATGAAATTATTCTTAAAAATATCTTCAGGAAATTAGATATATTATTATAGACTTTTACATAATACATATAAAAAAGAATTCAAGTAATTTAGTGTAGTTAGACCTTAAATCAAAACAAAAATTCATTTTTGACGAATTATCTGAATTTATTTTACTTTTTGGGACAATGAAAAATGATATGCGTTCCAACCGTTATCAAGCAGATTAAAAAAAATCGAATAAAGCGCTTCTTTTGAAAAAAGTTTAATCACTCAAAGTTACTATGTGCTATCTGCGAATGTGTGCGTATTTTTTTTACATAATTTTAAAAACTTCATTCGCTTTGCATTTTTGATATCTTTTATTTAAGAAGAAAATGATAGTTATTTAAAAGCAATTCTTGTTTTTTAACTGTGCGATATATTAAAACACCTATTTATGTTCTCTGGCAGAATCAATGGAATTTAGAAAATGATGATAAATTACATCATGTTAAACCCGTTATTTCTCGTTGGCACCCGCTTTTATGTAGAAGACAGGACGTTATTTTGAAACGTATACGTATTGGACACACGAGAATGAACCATAAACGCCTTTTTCTCGGGGAGGATTCACCCCCATATGAAGCAACTGTGTTTGTCCTCTTACTGTCAGAGGAATTTATTTGAATGATCTGATTTTTAACTTTGTTCTTATGAAACATTTTAATTCTTATAACCTTTCTTTAATTGACTTGGTTGAGGAAATCCCCAACCAAATTTATTTAAATTTTTAAATGACTTTGATTTTATCCCATTCACATAACTGTATTACATACCTTTTTCTTCGCTATCATGGAGTTGTATTTTAAATTGTTTAAAATAAAAGAAATCTAGTATCATAACCTTGTGTTCGGCACAATGTGTCCATTGATGATTTAGTGCCATAAATTCAACCTACTCTTTTTAAACTGCATAGGCAAAGGGTATTTTACAGTCCTTAACTTAGAACATTTGGATGCTTATGATATAAAACTGGAAGTCAAAAAATTATTCGTGAATTAAATTAAGTTATACGTGTCATTGAATTTAGAAATGCATTCAAAGTCCTAGAATTTAAGTATTTTCATACATTTGAAATGAATGTCAAGTTTTGTCATTTTTGAAGACTTCTTGGAACCACTAGATGAATGAAAAAAGTGACACGCTATTTCTTACGAAAGAAATGATCTAAAATGTAACTATAACAAAATTTTAGTGATAAATATACTCTTCATTTGCTTATTAACTGGATGTAACTGCAAATTATCTTATTTTTCGTATTCTTTTGATTTTTTAATTCAATTTCTAATTAATTTAGCTTAAAAATGTGAAAAAAACTTGAATGCTTTTTTTTTAAAAAAACTATGACAATCTCAGAATTTTATTCTAATTGTTCACTTAAACAATTTGTGAAACATACATATCAAAATTTTTAGGCCTTTTCGCTTTATGTTATACACATTAACGAAATTACGTTTTTTTTTTAGACTCCATATATTTTATTTGTATACAGTTATTGTTACAAATATTACTTTGTAGAAATATTTGCAAAAACAAATAATAAGAACACAGAAGAGAAAGAGGAGAAATAAGTGAAAAGGGGAAAACAATTATTGAAAGTGTTTTTTCAACGCTTTTTGATATGTTCTTTCTAATTCTTATAAATAGTTTCTTTAGGATAGTTTACCTCTGTTTTTGATGGCTTTGCCTTAAAACAGGCTTGGAGATATAGCGGCCTTCTTTTCGAATTCAGTCTCCGGAACCATCGTTTGATGTCTTTGGTGGATCTTTTCATTTTTATATATAAACCTTTTTGTATGCTCTTAATTCATTTGCAAAAATTTACAAGATTACTAAATTTAGTTTAAATACATGTCTATTTTGATGTTTCTGTGAGAAATCTTTTTAAACATTTATATAACGTTCGATAATAGTGTATAATAACTTTTTGTGCTATGCCAATAATTCTGAATATTATTAACTCTAAATAAATTTCAATTTAATATATGCTTCAACTAAATTTTTAAAGAAAACAAATGTACTTTTTTTAAGAGTTGCTGATTAATTTTCCCATATTATTGTCTTGCATTGAGCAAATTAGAATTGTTTCATTAGATCAGAATTAAACTAATAACTCACACATGTTTCTTGTTTTATCTTAAGACATAAATGTATACAGTAGGATTCTTCTGTCGAATTTCCGTAAAATTTTAGATAATTCAAACTTAATTCTTTGAAATCATAAGTTTTTGATTTTATTATAAATTTTCACGATATACAAAGAAAAATATAGTTTTAATATAAAAATAATATGTAATCAACTGTTACAAGTAAAAAATATTTCTTTATTTTTTCAAATTACGAAAAGTTGAGTCCAAAAAGTCCAGTCCCAGAGGACTTTTCTTGATTAGTGAGAGGTGATGATTATCTTTGTTTTTTGAAATCGTTTTATAAATTTCACTACAATTTATCTGCCTGAATTAATTTAAGTTGTCAATTTTCAATTCCCTCTTAGATTTTAGGAGCAGAAAGCACTTTTTCGATATAATCTATTGCTATCAATTATAAAGAACAATCTAGAAAAATATTTTCGAGAATGCATAGTTAAGTACTTTCAATGCATAAATTTTCTTTCTTTTCTAATACTTTTTTTTCTTTGTTATGGTGATTGATAAACCTGTTGAAAAACTTTTAAAGATAAATTTCTATTCTTAGTTAATTTGATTCTTATCGTATTTTAAATAACGTTAAGTCTGTTCTGAACTGAAAATCACTTTTATTCTGGGATCACGTGATAAGCAGAAAGTCTAGGAAGTGAGAATCCTCATATTATTCAGTGATGAAAATTCTTAACATGTTGAAATAATTTTTCCGTTGTCATTTAAAATAATTTAATAGTATTAAAGTCAAAAATCAAAAAAGAAAGGAACTGAGTGGAAAATGTAGCACAGTAATTTTCTGTCTCGTGTTTAAAATATGTAATTTTTTTTAAAAAAAGAAATGTCTGAAACTAGCCCTTATGCTTTAAACTGTTAGCGAATCTAGAAATCAAGTATGTGGCTTTCATTATTTTTTTTCTATGCCTTTCAGCCATTTTGACGATGAAATAAAATGAAAAAAAATTAAAAAAAATGGAAGTTCTTGGTTTGGTGAACAAAATTTCAATTCTATATCTCAATTGTTATTCTCGTACTTTTGAAGAATAAGTAGTATATGCTATCTCTGCACCCTTCTTATACAAATGTTCGATTGGAATAGGAAGGGGAAAAAACTTTTTTTATAAGTGAACGTAATCGGTAGACATTTACATAATAGATTTTCTCTTACACGACCCAAATGATTGCTCTTCAAATCTAGATCACCCATGGCCTGTGGCGACACCTAGTATCTGAAAATGACTCCGAAAAACATTCTCTAATTCAAATCTGCAGCGCGATTGGTTAATTCCAACCTTTAAGCCGTGTTGCCATCCATCAACAAATTATTCTTGATAAATGATCTTTCTTTCACAATTATTGGGCCTGTTCTTACCAACATACTTTCATTCCTTTTTTTTTCCCTCTTCCCTTCGAAGTAATTCTTTGCAGCGTTATTATTTATATACGTTTTCTTTGTCGTATTTTTCTCCTCTATGTATTTAAGCTGCTTAAGAGGATGAATATAAAGCAATAAAAAAAAAAAGAACGTTATTTATATTACTGACTGGGAATTATTTGATGTAACGACAATATTTAAATAGCTGTTTCAATCAACCTACCTGCTACTCTATGATTTAATTCATTTTTGTTTAAGATTTTTTTTTAACTTGTTCTTGTTTTGTTTGCGTATTTGTTTGTTATTTTCTGCAAATATTGATAAATTGAATTATTTTCCTCGCCAGGAATAATGAGGTTTCATTTTCGACGCCATGTCTTGCCAAGACATTTTATCTGCACGGCTTTAGTATATGTTTACAATGGAATTAGCGAATGGAATCCATTTTCCTTATCTCCGACTGTTTTTAAACCTGACTTCGCTGAACAACCATAATTGAGAAAATGTTACTCTTTAACTACATTGCTTTCCCTTTTAATTTCCTCTGTCGCCCAAGATGTTTTTCAGGTCTAGCTGTCTGAGATAGATTTTAGAACGCTTAATTAACTACCAAATGCATCTTATACAACTGCTTTGTTATTGTTTCGAATTTTGATCTTGTTTCTGATTTTAACATTTAAAAATGACTTTAATAATTCATGTTTATGATTCAAGTTTTTAACTTAAGATTTTTATTGCAAAAAGGTGAATCATTGAATCAAATTTTTTATACTATTGACACATTATCATTTTTAAACTAATGTACATCTGCGCGTTATTTTTGAGGGGGAGGAATTAAATGGCATATGGGAGATAGATCTATCATTTTAATAATATGTAAGCCTTTTTTTTCCCCGGATAAAAAATATGCAAACATCAGACACGTACTAAGCGTAGGTTATTTTATATAAAACATGACTGATCTCCTTTCGACTGCTTCAATATTTCCCTGTTTATAATTTTTTTCCATGTATGTGTTTCATTCCCTTTACTTAAAATTGTAAATGAAAAAAAAAATCTGTTTTGATTTTAGTGAAAAATGGTGTACTGATTGAATGGTCCTAATTTTTAGGATGCAATGAAGAACGAGTATGAATGCTATCGGGCCGCGGTAGCCTAGTGGTCCAATTGGGATTAAAAATACTTCGTGCATGACTATAACTAACCACTATAAGGTGGTCGCGGTAGCCTAGTGGTCATGGTTTCACACCCGTGGCCGGTGGTTTTCGTTGAGTCGTGGGTTCGAGCCTTGGCTGCTAAAGAACCTCCGTGTAGCCGGGGCTGACGCACGTTAAATCTGTCGGGGCCCCAAGTCCTCTCGTTGACGTTGTGTGGAAGTTAGGAGAAAGGAGGTGCCAGCTCAGATGTCGTCCTCGTCACTTGATCGAGGTTCAGAATTACGAGGAACGTCGCCAATAGCCCTCGTGTTGCTTTTAGTGCGACGTTAATAAAAAAAAACTTAACTAATGAATGCTATTGTCAAATTTAAATTAATACTTAAGCGTTTTGATGAATAAAAATTGATCCAAGTTTAAATTATAATCATTAACGTTAGGCGAAGGTAGCTGAAATCCGTCTTCAATAAACAATTTCACAACTCTAGTACAATGGTACTCGAATTAACATTCAATAATTTAATAATTGTTATGGTTTGCTGAAAAATTGAAAATAAAAATTCTGACATGTTCTTTGAATACATGTGTGACCGCAAATGTATGCAATTGATGATTGAGTGTTGGAAGCACTCCACATTCACCCTTGTAAAATGTGTTCCTCCCTTGGAATTCCACAGACATTTTCTTGCCACGCGCAGCCCATTCAATAACAGCAGCAAACTAATTCACTCACACTTGTAGTTTATCTGCGGTCTGGAGCATTATGTCGCGTAAAATGTTTGTTTAGCCGACATTTAAAATAGGCGCCTGCTGAGAAACACCCTGCGTTTCCGAGGATTCTATGGTTTGGTCTTGAAGTATTTATGAGACGCGACAACAGCGTGCTGTCGCGCAGACTAAATAATTTTTGCAACATACAACTCTTCGGGAACGTGCGGTGATGCTGGTGGAATCGTCCTACCCTTACAACTTCCATTTCTTTTCTTATTAACGATGCAGCCTGCTGTTTATCGATTATTGAGCCGAATAATATGTGCCTTTTATTAATAAAATTTTGCATTTAAGATTCACGTAAGTTAAAATTACGGAATAATATTTGTTGGTAAAACGAAATACGCCATTAGAATAATGTTTAGTATTAATGGTTTTTATTATCCACACATGCTTAATGAGTTTCTTCTAAGTTTCTAAAACAGGTTTCTCTAAAAAATTCTTTTAATTTCGAAAAGTAATTGTGTTAATATAATTTAGAATTGGACTCTATTCAATTCAGATGTAATTAATTTATTGTAATACAGTTTTATTCTTTAAGATATTTCAATATTTATTCTCTTATGTCCTATTTATTTTGAGTCCGCTGTAGCCGAGTGCTGTCGATTCAAGTCGTAAGTCCTCTAAAGATCAGTCTTGTAGTGTGGCTGGTGACCCCAAAAAAGCCGCCGCTGAAATCTGTTGGGACTCAAAATCTTCACGTGGTCGTGGAAGTCAGGAAATTCGGGTGCCAGATAACGTTATAACAAACAAACAATCGTTACGTTAATAACAAACAAACAATCAATCAATCAGTCTTAGTTTAAAAGATTTTTCTTGTCTGCTTTTTTATTTTAAAGAAGATAGATATTATTTATATAGATTTTAAACATATTTCCCACACATCAAAAAAAATTTTAAGATGAGATCTAGGTACTCTCTGATTCAGAAAATGAAATACTAACAACTGATTGTCCAATGGACACAGTAGCAATGAACTGAGAGAGTAAATGAGAGCAAATATCATTAAACACAAAATTGATACATTATGTGTGTCGTGCTGGAAAAAAGTTCTAGAAATTTTTGCGAGAGGCAAATGGGAATGTGTAAAATTTATTACTTTCTTTTTCATTTATCATAATTTCGTGCTTGCTAGTTTTCCTGATTTATTCATGTGCTTCAAAGTACTCGATTAAATCATTATATACTTAAAACTATCTGTAACGAATAACTTTAAAATTATTTTTTTCCCTTCAATCAAGTAGACATTTTTGCTTAGTTTAACCAGATGGAAAGAAAATGCGGGAAGGTATTATATTTTAACTCTAAAAACTTTTAACCTTTTTTCGTCAGAGGAAAAAAGTAATATGCTTTTTTTGGAATAAAGTGTGTTGCTCAGGACGATTTTTGCATTGATAAAATGGATTAGTCACCACTCGAGGGAAAAAAAGGCTTGGATTCTCTGTCATTGTACAATTTCTGAAAATGAAGCCTAACAGAGACAGTTAATCTAGTTTATCATTCAAGTAATGTATTCAATAATATAATGTAAATAATATAACGAAAGAGTTGAGAATAATGGACAAAAAGCACAACACAAGCTCACAAATATGTGCTAACTGCATCCACTTTCTTTTCAGTGAAAGAAAATGAAAATGGCTAATTCCTAAATTAAATGACAAGTGAATAAGAATTAGCGAAATGTTCCCTATTTCTCCGATCATGACGCTAATCCCTTGACATAATCTTTTCCGAACTGGCAAATGGGTAAGAAAATAAAGCTCTGGGGTATTGCAATGGTCTTACAACTGTTACTGGGAATGAATAACAATGTTACCCAATTGTTGAAACAACACAGCTGGTTAAGATATCCAGGTCGAGAGGGTTTTGTTGAAAGATAGTCCGAAACTGCGGCTCCTGGAGTTTTCTTTCGGGTTCACTTTTTTTTTTTTTTTGTTTATTCTGAGAAGTAATGGGTCAGGGGAAAATTTAAACAGGATCATTATGGAGTGTAAGATGTTACAGAATTATTTCTTTGCGGTCAATGTCGGATAATTTTTGTGGTTTAGTTGAAGGAAAAAAGTCAAGTGATTGCATCCCCTGAATATGTAAGTCATTCACAAAAATGAAACTAATTATAGCCTTTTTTTAAAAGTTATGAGGAAAGTAAAATGGATATTTTATTTTTAGTGTTCCTTTATTTGTTGTTAAAATGTAGGAGATTTTTTGACATAATGAAAAGAAAAAGAAGTGAGGAAAAAGATTATATATGAATAGTTGGAAAATGATTCATTTGGCTTTTCATATAAATATCCTGAGAGAATCAAAACAACATCAATCAGTAAACTTTTTTTTGTGTATTTTACTTGATATCTTTTAATTTTATTCTGTAATTATATTTCCTCCCATGAATATAGTTCCGAAAAGAATGTGTCTACCAAATTTCCTGTGTTATTTTAAAATAAGAAAAAATTGTATATGTACTGCTTATCTTTTTTCAACAAAAAGTAAAGAAATGCACATATATTATTTGTTAAAACACAATTTCTTGTTAGTTTCTTTCACTTTTTTTAAGCTTTAGTTCTATAATTTTTTTTTAGATCATGGTATTTAGATATTCCAGGTGTCGACCTCGGCGCTGACCGATGTTCAAAATGTCGAGCTCGGTCGCCAATAGTCCTCTTATTGTATCCAAGAGCGACGACATTAATAAAAAAAAAATTCGTTAGGCAATTAAATTATTCAAACAATCGAAAGGAACTGTCAAAGGAAATATAATGTTATGTGTTGAAGTTTCGCATCAGTGAGAAAATCTAATTTTTATTAAGTAAAATTTAGTGTGTCACCTCTTTTATGCCGGCTTTTATCTTTGTTATAACATTATTTTCAGAAAGTAATGTCATTAAAAAGAAACGTATGTGTTAACTTTCTTATTGGTTCGAAGTAAAAATAATTTTTAAAGTATTTTCTATAAAATGATGTATTAATTTAAATTATACATAATCAGTAGTCCAAGAAATAACCAAGAAATAATAAACCTCGGATTAGTTTCGGATTATTTAGAATTTGAAAACAATTACGAGTTCACCTCTTTATCTCGAGATCTTCAAATAAATTCCTTCTTAATTTAATCCAGATTTTTTTTTTTTCGTTACGGAATGAATTGGATATAAGTTTGATTAAATATTTCAATTTTACTTGAATAATAAATTCCCGCGCTTCATCAAGTATTTCTTGGAGTGAAATTCTTTCTTAAAAAATTTGAAAATGTTATTAAAAAAATAATTTTTTAGAGTGTAAAATTTCGAACTTGAGTCTAAAATTGCTGTACATGGATATGATTATTTTAAAGTTTTGTATTAAAGATAAAAGCTACTAATTTATAAAACTTTTTTATAGTTTTATTTTATACAATTTAAAGCATTTTGTTTTAACCCTAGATAACTAAACTTAAATCATGGAATTCATCATACATAAAGTATAGATCGGAGATAAAGGTTCATGAGACTCAAGTGCTCCTACAACGCATTAACACAGAAACTGTTGTTGACGACCCCAAATTGAATCGCAAAATGTAATGTTGAGGTCGCAAAAATTTAATTTAGATACATGAATTTAAACAAACAGTAGTCTCAATCTATTCGTTATCTTTAATTTAATATATTACATTTTCTGTGCAGCGTAATTATGAAATCGTAATATTGACGAAGTTGAGCTTTAAATATTTACGTATTGAAAAAATACCTTTCAATTGACCACCTTAACCTTTCTAGAGACTTGCTCGATAATTAAATCAAACATTGACCATTCTTTCAGTTCTCCTCCTACGCATGACTGGTACCGTGGTAAGCGGCCTGGTGGAGCCATCGTTTTTGAAAGGTGGCCGGGCACAGAAGATTGCAATATAAATTTCTGGATTTGCAGAAATTTATATTGCAATCTTCTGTGATATAAAGATTTTTGAGCGGTCACTTGAGGTACCTTAAATTTGCCCAAGGGAATAAGATCTTCTCCATCTGTAAAAATTGAAACTGTAATCAGCCCTTTCATGAACATCTTTCCTGTTTGGGGCTTTCCAGGGAGGACATAGCCATACAGCCTCTTCTTGTCTTTGATTTTTTGAGAGTTTCTGGGCTGATATATCTGATCTAACCCATTAGCTTGACCAGATAGTATTAGAAACAACAACAAAAATACCATTTAAAGATTTATTATAGTGGTGTAGCATTGCAATTCCCGCATATTTAGGAAACAAAATATGATTTTACTAAAAATTAAGTAAGTCATAGCTCAAATTTATTTAAGAATTTTAAAAATAAATTTGAAATAATGCATCCCCCCCCCAAGCATGCTTATGATTGGGGGGGGGGGGCATTCGAAATATTTAATCGGGAAAGAGGGGTAGCAAGCTTAAAAAATTTAAGAATCACTGTATTAGATGAAGATTTAATTAGCTCGCAAAAACCGATACTTATATAAACTGCATGATTAATTTTATTTTAAAATTCGGAATCTTTAGATTGGTGATAAGAGCGTTTGTTAAGATACAACAATATGCGATGGTAATAGTATCAATATACACTTTCCTAAATTTTTTATTTATTTACTTTGCTTTACTTTATTTGATACTTTAAAGGGATTTTAAGTAATTATTGAAAGCAATATTTTTTATGTCAACTAATAGAACAGTGAAATCCACATAATTATTGATATTATTTACAAACATTACAAATATTTTGGGAACATTTTGTCTTAACTCAAAATGTAGCTTATTTAAAGAAATATATACAAGAGTTTATTAGAACACACACAAGTTTAGCGGTCAATCAATATTGACAGCAAAATGAAAAAGAGAAAGAAATATTGAGCTCTAAGACTATTAACTCCATTCTTTGTGCATACTCCGTTGATTATTCCACCATTCTAACAAGAAAGGGAGGGAAAAAAGTTTAATTAGCTCATAAATAATCTGTAACTGTTGTTAGTCCACAACTAATCAGCATACTAATAGGAAAAGGTGAATTCAAGTAGCCGTTCCATAAGCGTTCACTAGAAAAATAATAAAATAAATAAATAAAAACTGAATATATTTTGAGCAAAAAATAAAAACTGCTTTACTGATGGTCAAACAAGTGGGTAATTATCGTCGGCAATTGCCGCCATCGATGACATGAATCCTTCTGTTATGGCTCGCACAGTCTGTAACTCAAAATTCACCATTAATTTGTGGGTTCAATATGTGTCATTTTGCAGACCAGCTGCAATCACTTTCCTGGACCCCGAGATACGACAACTTGATTTGCCGAGAATTAATTTGCCGCGCTGTGTGTGAGGTGGAGTAAGATGCAGTTAGATATTTAGAACGCGGAAAAGAGGCAAATATTCTGTTCAAATTTCGATTAATCTTTGAGTTAGGCCTTAAAGTTGATCGATAGAGTGTCTTGTTACTTTTCATTATAGCTTAAGAACCGTTCATTTATGTGATCATTAAACTGCAGCATTTCTTATTCAAATAAATTTTCTCGAAATAAATGTGCTGGGCAACTTTTGAGGATAAATTTTAATTTTTGGAAAGAAGACTGGAATTTTCGTCTCAAAATCTGAAAATGTTAATTATTTTATCATCTATAAACAATATATTGTCTAACGCTTTGATTTGTGAATTTTTCGTAAAATCAAAATCTTATGAATTAATAAATTACGTTTAAGACATGGTTTAATTTTAAGTTTTTGTTGTTTTATTGAGGAAAAAATGGACATGTGTTTGTTTAGTGCCCTGCTTAAAAAAATTTATTTCGAATTAAAGGAGTCTTATTTTCTCATAGTTTTACTTTTGAATTTTTTTAAAAAAATTAATGCATGGTAATTTGAAGCGTACAAAGAATCTTGAACTTGTGATTACAAACATCTTAACTGGCGCTAAAATATTTTATATCTCATGAACTTCAAGAAATATAATAAAATGTACATCTTTCTTTTTCATTAAAAAGTACTTAAATTAATATCGAATGGTTCTTGAAATCATAGTTAATAGACTCTTTCAATCTTCAAAAACACTTATTTTCTTAAAATTTTACCTAGAACAATAATCAAAAGTAGTATATTCGATTCAAAATGTTTGTTTTTTTACTATAACAATTACTGATATTTAAAATAGAATCTTACCTTTGAAGAGCTCCGATTCAAATATTTTTCTGACAGCAACTGGAATGAAAATATCAATCTAAGCCATACAGTAGCAATACTCACGAAGTTAAATATCGATAAATAACCTTTATTGATCAGTAAAAAGCACATCTATTATTAGGTCATTTATAGTCCATAACTAAATCGTAGAATTTCAGAAAGTCCCACGACATCAGTATTGTAATAAGCATGAATAAAGGATTACATGCTATATTGGAGTGTTAACAGCTCCTCTAATAGACCACGGGAGGGATAGCACAAGCATTCCGTGTCTCACCAATTCTTCCCTCCGTTCAAGAGTAAACGTAAGTCACCCGTTGAAGAGTTATTCGTGACTTCGCGAATTATTGTGGTTCATTGATAACGATTTGTTACTCTTTTGCTTTTCCAACATCGTGCAGCTCTACTATCACGCTCTGACTCTTGGCCGTTGTTGATAGGCCGCGGAATTAGGCAGAACGATGGGTGGTCCAGTCCAGTACCTCTAAACTAAAATAGGATGTACTAAATTAGGATGGTGATTTATTTTTTCCCGTTAAAATGTTCAAATTTTGTAATGTTCCGATGCTCATAGTTTCTGCTTTCAGTAGGAGATATTTATTGGCTTTTATAACTATATGAAATTTGTAACCAGACATATTCATCACCTGACGAAATTAGAAAAACTTATGGAAGGTACAACTTCTGTCTAGCTAAGAGCGTTTTTTAAAACAAAAACATAGCATGAAAACTAAATAAAAATTTTCCATTTAGAGAAAAATATTGTTTTATTTCTCTCCTGGCTCTTTCTATGGCCTTTGAAGTTAAAGCTCCTTTCCTTTTTTTTAATACTTGGATCCAGTTTCGTTTCAATCACTTTTCCACAGACGTAGACATGTTTAATTTATTGCACTCTGATCAGAGAATCCAAAGAGGATTTCGCTTTTGAAGTAAAGGAGCGATAAGATGAACCTGAATTAGTTCAGTCCCCTATACTTTTTAATAAATTTGCGCTACAGTAACAATTTCAATGAGCTAGAAAAATGAATAGATATTTCATTATTAAATTAATCATGATATCCAAATGTTGATAAGTTTCTCAGGACAGCGCATTTTAATTGGTTATATTTAATTGTTTTGCATTTACGTCAAGCTTTGCACTTGCAATTTACACAGTGTGCCGCTTAATAGAAATGTTTAAATACAAAAAAATACTAAATGGAGCTCTTGGCCAAGTCATTAAGGTGAAATATAACAAATGCTTAACACTAAAATAAATTGAAAGCATCATAACCTGGCTTATAAATTTGAAAGTTTTGGCATTCATGAATCATTTTGCATCACTGTTAAAATGAACAATATATCATTCATGTCACTCTAAGATTCTGTTTTGTTTCAATAATTTGCCATGAATATAGGCCTTTTTTCTGAGGCTGCAATAAAAGCTGCAATTCTTAAGGTCGCGAGTTTTGCTATATTGAACTTTTAGCTTTGAACTTTGAACTTTGCTATATTGAACGCAGCTTTTAGCCCTGATACCATCAAAACCTGTCAGGGGTTGCTATTTTACAGAACCTGTATTGTGTGCAATAATTTAAGTAAAATTGAAAAGTGTTTCGAAATTTTTGTGTGGTGTCAGAAAAGTGAAATATCAATTTTGTGGTTACTGGACAATGTTCAAAGGCTTTGTTTATTTAAACCAACTGCTCTGTTCCGTTTTTATCAGATAACTTACTGATTGTTGGGAATGAAAAAACAAAATCGCAAATCACATTTTTAAGTATTCATTTCAAATTTTGTTACATAAAGGTTTTTCATTTCTTGTCCTTAAAAATGTAGGAGGAGAATTCTCGTAAGTCTTTTTCCTGGGTTAATTGAAATAGTCGCATAAAAATTGTTATCAGTAGTATGTGTAAAATTAATTTTGGTATTTTTTTTCTCTTACATGAATGTTATTTCATTCGTCTGTCATTTGGTAGAAGTCCACATCAGATACCATTCTTGTTTGAATAATATGGACAGTTTATTTGTTCCTTATCTTCATTTTACATACCATTTAACTGTCAGCTCACATAAAAGTGAATTAAGGTCGTAATGGATCGCATAAGCATTTAGTTTTGCTACTTGTGTGAGTGTTTGGTAAATACGTTATGTTTACGTGGAATACGTTTAATTTCAAATCTATGTTCCGTTTAATTTCAAATCTATGTTCCGTTTAATTTCAAATCTATGTTCCGTTTAATTTCAAATCTAGGTACTGTGTTATTTCAATTCTAGGTACCGTTTAGTTTCAAACCTAGGTATATAAATAAATTGTGTTATTGCTACTCGATATAATTATTTCTAACATTCTATCAAGAAGCAATTATATCACATTTCTAAAACTGTATCTTTTGATTTTGTTACCGTTTATTTAAACTCAAACTTGAAATTAATTACATTTTTAATCAATGGTCCTGAAATCTGTATAACATTTTAATATATTAATCAACCAATATCTTGTGTAATATTTGTCAATAGAAAAAAACCCGAGTAATATAACTTTTGGGTAAGATTTTAAATTGCGCAGAGATATGAGCCTTGTCTTGTCTTATTTTTCTTTGTTTGAATACATTTTCTATTTTTAGCGATAAATATGCATACATAAATTATTTTTGAATCTTGAAATTTTTACTCGTATATTTAAATGTTAATTTTAACCACGTATTAACGCATTGTTCTAACTTTTAGATTGTGTAACGAATTGTCATAGTTGTAATTAAGAGACATAGCAACACAATAGTAATCAGTCAAAAATCTTTAACCAGTTTATTCAAATTTTGAATAAGCAATATCAAAATAAATTGATAATGTGACGCGGTTAACAAATCGCGTGCTTAGTCATATATTATAATAAAGAATTCAACTTATCTTGTTTCCTCTAAACTGTCTGTTTCAAATCGATGGATTTGATTCAAGTAGACTTCTGATGATGGGATAAAAGTCAGGTCCACAGACTTTGTATATTGCCTTATATTTTCTCAAACCGCTCTTACGATTCCCTCTAATCCCCCTATATCATTTAATCTATTCACTTCACTTCTTATATAATAAACATCATTTACCTATATCATGGTTCTTTTATAAGGCGAGCTTTTTATCGTAATAAAGTAGCCTCAGAGGTTAAAGGAAAATGCAAGAGAAAAAAACATTACATTTGTTCTTAGCCAAACATTAAAGATTTGGACACTAACTCCGAATAATTTTTAAAAGAGAAAAAGGTTTTCATTTTAAATCTCATATTCTGACTTCCCTTGTGTTCTAAAAGAAACATGTTTCAATACACCCTACTCAATTCTATTTGAATCAGTTCACTTTTACTATATTAAATGAGCTTTGCATTCACTCTCTTACTCCTTAATTTCAAATAAGTTTTTAAACCTGCATATATTCAAAGGGGAAATTGAGTATTGAATGAACTACATTGAATTTTTAAGCAGGCGATATCATAAAAGAATATAAGTGTCCTGATAACTTCTGTTTATTTATTTGAATTATATATGTGTTTGAAAAAGTATCCGATTCTGTTTAACGCTTAGGCAAAGACAGCCTAAAGCTTATTTTCGACTTAACTATATCCACCTGCGCGTTTGAAAAGCACTTTGTTCGCGAAGGTTACAGTTCATGTATTACACAGTTTTTTTTCCTACGGTCGTATGCACAGATTCCGCTCTTTTTCCGAAACGTCAAGCACTTTTGAACACGTCCTCGGTTTCACTTTTCCACACGCCTCTCTCTTCAGAGCAATCTTGTGCACACGCACAAAACGAACGTTTGTTGCTTGCTATTATTAAAAATCGCGCAGTAATGTTCTGAGCGAGCGTAAGGCGATAGTATGATAGATTCGTTTGAATTTCACGAACTGTGACACCTAGAGTGCCGCACCTCGCTAAAAAGGCACCCGAACAGTCCTCTCTTGCATCGGATGGTTGATTCCCCTCCCCCCTGTAAACTTATTTTTGCTGTGAAATGTGTCCCCGATTACCTTCTAGAAATAAAGTCTCCATACGAGTAGCAAAAACGAAACAAAAAAAAAAAAAAAAAAAAAAATTGAGGCGTGCACGGAAAAATCATAAATAACGGAAAAGAAAGCTCTGACTCTGCAATTAGCATCTACTAAACGTTTTTTATGGCAACGCTAGTGTGGAATGTAGTAAAAATGTAGCTGAATGCCACATATTCGTCTCGATCAAACATCGTGTACTTGGCTCAAAAGTTTTATTACCTATAATCTCTTAACAAGCGGGTCATTAGGTTTTTGAAAATTTGTTCTATCCGCATTTAAATAATAATATCTGCCAAAAAAATTTTGTGGTTGTCAACGTGTTATTTAAATCCGAAGATTAGAATGACTCTAAAAACATGAAAAATAATTTTTTCTCTCTCTCTTAATCTTAATTTATTACTGTTACTTAATATCCCAAAGTATTCTATTTGGAGGTGTATTAAATTATTTCATATACTTTCTGAGCCATAAGTTGCATGTTTTTCTTCTGTTAAAAATTATTTTTCCTTCAAAACAAATTGCCTGATTAATGTGAAATGTAAGATTTACCTCATGAAAAGATAATTCATTTAAAATAATTTTTACAAATGAATATTTTAATTTGAATCAAATAAGTGAAATTTAATTGATTTTTAATTTCTAATGTTATGATTTAGCGTTTGATTTTGAGCTTAACTTTATATAAAAGTTTCATTGATTCAGTTTTTCCTGTATTTTTGAATGTTTATGATATTGAAAACACGACAATTTAAGTCGCTGTTATGATTGAAATTATAATATAATTAATGCTGAGGAAATTGTATTTATTTTTCTTGAATGTGAAAATGTGTTCTATTTTTTGATTCCGATGGTTCGACGACAATTTTTGATGTTCAGGAAAACCAATCAGGGATAATTCAAAAAACATTAAGAGATGTGTGATATATCTATCTATACAATAATTATTAATCGTGTTTCGAAGTTTCATTTAAAGTGGTTCGAATCGAAGATACAAATCATTTTAATAAATTTTATTTATTTATGAAACGTTAAATAGCATGACTTACTCGTTATTTGAGTTTTTGAAACTAATCAAACATATATTGTAGCTTAATTATTTTATCGAGTGTTGCTTTTATATACATTGCGTGTGTTAATGAGCAATTAGTTAAAAAATGTACTTATACAGCACTAGAATAAGGTTTTTATTGTTCCTAAATTCTTCTGAATTCCTTTTTGTGAATTGTTCATTTTATTTTGTGGTAAAATTACAGAATTCCACACGGACGAAATCAATGTCCCTATGATTTATAATAATTTTAACAAGGTAAAAATTTCCGTATGTATTGATTCTTCAACAGCAACGAGAGACGTAATGGATTCTATCTTTTTCGAATTTTAATTTGTTTTAAATAAGATAAAAATGCTCCTAGTGGGTTATGAAATCAATCAATATTTTAAATAACTTTCTGATTACTATAATCACACAAGTACATTTCTTATGAAAGAGAAGAATGCAGTCTGTATGCATCAATGGGTTTAAAAACATTATTTTCTAATTTCTTTTAGAGAGGGAAATATTTCTATTTCGTTATTCGTCCATTATGCCAAAATTTTTAAAAATGTTTTTTTTATTTTGCAATTTCGTTTATTTTAATACTGAGTAATGTCCCTAATTATTTTTGAATAGATTTATTCTTTTTAAGTGTGGTAGGGGAACTAATCACTGCTGTGTGTGTGTATGTGTTCTTATAAAGATACATTGGACACTCCATTCAGTTCATGTTTCAAAATTTCCCACGGTTTTTTTATTGGTTACGAGTTTGAAATTTAGCTCTTATAAATAAAGTGACTTTTTTTTAAAAAAAAAATGCTCATGTTGTCTAAAGAATTTAATGAATTTAAAATTGTAGAAATGAAAAAAAAATCAATTATTTTAATCGTCTAAATTTCTTATTACATTGCGATTAGTGTGATTTTTTCATGTAATAAATTTGATGTGTATCTTTTCTCATTCCTTATATTATTAAGTAAAAAATCAAACGATATTCATATTTTCTACCGATACTGTGTGGTGTAATAATACATAAATGTTTAATTTTCATATATTTTACTTGCAAAAATTACTTATTAACTTTCTTATGCTATCTACTTCAAAAAAATACTCTTATTAGTAATGGGAAATGTGGTATTAGTAATGGAATAACTTTTTGTAGTATTGTCCACGGATCATTTGTGGCCGCGGTAGCCTAGTGATCATGGTCGCGGACCGCGGTTTTCATTGAAACGTTGATTCGAGCCTTGATGTCACTATGACCCGCCGTATAGTCGGGGCTGATGTACGTTATATCTCTCAGTGCTCACAGTCTCCCCATTGGTGTGATGTGGAAGTTAGGAGAGGGAGGTGCTCATGTGTCATCCTCGTCACTTGACCAAGGTTCAAAACGACGAGTTCCATCGCCAATAGCCCTCGTGTTGCTTCTAGTGCGAAATTAATGAAATCAAACAAAATCGATTGATCATTGCTCCTTTGTTTGAGAAATCTACGAATACCTTCGCATCGCAAAAAAATCGTTGCTATAATTTTTAAGGCGTTTTTTGAATGAATTTCCCCTGCCACCGTTTTGATTGTTGTTCAGTTTCATGTGTGTAATGAAAAGTCCAGGTCTCATCAACGGTGACAAATCGATGCGGTAGCTATCAAAATTAATTTATGCATCAATGTCACATTTGTTTTGGGCCATTTGTGTAACAAATAGTAGCACACAATGGTAAAAATAATTTGCCTCAGAAGAACGTCATCAATCTTCAAAAATAGATACTTTTTGAGTCACCTTAGTATATGTATATTATATGATTTGATTTTATGTTTTCAAAATACAATCTATTGATTCATTATCAATACAAAAAAAAATAAATAAATAAATAAAGAATTTAAGTTCGTTCTACGTATTTGAATTTCCCCTTCCCCTCTAACAGTGCAAAAGCGGAAGAACTTCTGTTCATAGAGCAAACCAGCTTTCAGAAACCTCTAGATGTTGCAAGTGCAAAATGTGGTGCTGACAGACTTCCTCTCGTAACATTTAGTATTCATTGAATTTAAAACGCGTCGGTCTTTATGAAGTGCAGTGACGTCGTGTCACGACTAGAGGTGGTGTCATTAAACCGACTAGTTTTGGATATAATTAGTTTTTGCGTATTTTTCAGGAGACTCTTTCGCCGTTTCTGTTGTTATTCCCTGTCGCGGTAGCATTTCTCTTTTGAAAACGGGAGCAAGTTCCATGACAGGAAGTATCTGTCAGTCTTTTTTCCCCTTTTCATTCTTTCTCTACCCCAGAGATAATTTATTTTGGCTGCTGCCTTGCGGACTGCGAATTAAAGCAACAGCGAATCGTGGAAAACGTAGTTTGCATCAGGTTCGGCTCCTTTCAGAACAGGTGAATTTTTAAATTAATCAAAAGTGAGCGCTTGTTTATTTGAATAAATGTAGATATATCCGTTCTGTCTCTCTCCATTTTTTCTCCATACTTAAAGTTACATTGTGTATACAAGTACATATAAATTCGTGAAGTAACAAACTTTTTTTAACGGACAGAAATCAGTGGAATTTTCCAGTTAATGGAATAATGGAATGCACAAAAAAATGTTTCCAATGTAAATAAAAAATTTTGTTTGTAAATCTTAAAATAATTATTTAATGGGATTTCAAATTGCAAAATAAGCATACATTTATTATCGTATTATTTTGTCATTTTATGTTATATATATATATATATATATATTATTGCGGATGTGATAGCCAAGAAGTCATGGTCACGAGCTCAAGTCCGACTTTTTTTATGTCAAGTCGTAGGTTCGAGTCCTGATTCTACGGGGCTGATGCGCATTAAATAGCCGAGAATCAACGTTCTCTCGAAGAGCGGGATGTGAAACCTTGGAGAAGGGAATGAAACTCGGATATCGTCCTCGTCACTTGACTGATATTCAAAAATACGACGTCCGTTTCGAGGTGCCCTCGTGGGGCTTAAAATTAAGTAGTTAATAAACAATCAACGAGTCTTCATATTTAATTAAAGGTTTTTTTTTATTGTTTTTGTTTAAACAGTATTAGATATGTTTCACATATATTCAGATTTTATTAAATTAAGACCAATGGACTCTGATTCAGAAAATTATACACTAACTAAATAAATTACATTCAACAAATTGAGTTAATAAAAAAAAAATTATTGCTGCTTTATATAGAGTCAATGAGTTTAAAAATTTTAAAACTTTATGCGATTACTTTCCAATAGACGTATTAGCAATAAACTGAGAAGTAAATGGGGGCAAGTATCACGAAGCACAAAGTTGATACATTGTGTATGTCACTGTGCGGGTTCCAGAAATCTTTGTGACAGTCAAATATGAATGTGTTAAAAGTCATTACTATAAACTTTAACGCTATTCGTAATTTTGTTCTTGTCAGACTTAACAATGATTTAAACGAAAGAAAGAATTTCTATTTAAAAGAACAAATTAGAAAAACTATCTATAAAAATTTTTTTTTAAAAAAAAGAAAACTTTAAAAGGATATTTGTTTCCCCACCCCCCAAAACGAGTGAAACATTTTACTGAATTTAATCAGGTAGAGAAAAATAAATGAATAAAAAAGAAAAATATTCTAAATCATCTTAACTGAAAATTAGTATCCGTTTTTTCCCTGAAGAAAAATCAATATGCATTTCTTGTATTGTGTAGGTAACGACGATTTTTTTTATGTTGATATATAGGTTAATTACCATTCGTCAATCAATCAGTCGAGACAAAATTAAACTTAAAGGAATTCAGTTTGTTAAAGTTATGATGTGATAAAATAAATCATTACTCTAAGTCTTACAGTTTCATTACATTTTGTGTGGAATAGTATGACAAATATCAAATTAGCTTACTAGACTTCTGGAAAAATGGCTGCAATTTGAAGATACTATTTCTAACTCAGAAATAGTTCTTAAAATAGACTTAAACAACTAAATGAAATCAAATTTGAATATTCTAACTACAAACTACTTATAAATAATTAATTTCAATGACATAAGGCTAAAACACTATTGACATAATTAATTAAATTTCAACATGAACATACTCCTTCTTTCTCTCTTTCTCCCTCACACACAACTCATACACGCCGGTGTTGTTTTCGTCGAGCAGTGGGTTCCAGCCCTGACGCCACTTAAAATCCGCGGGTCTGATGCACGTTAAATCAAGTCCTCCTGATGGCGCGATGTGGAAGTTTGGAGAGGAGATGTCAGCTCAGGTGTCCTCCTTCTCTAAATTAGGAGGCTCATCTCCATTTGCCCTCGTGTTTGCTCCTCAGTGTTACGTTAATAAACAATCACTGTCACTTTAACTTATGAATAAGTCGCAAATTAATACAGAAATTAGGATGTAAATTAAAAATTTTAGGCTTCGAGCCTTATTCTTGGGAATGTATTCATCCAAGATATCTATTTAATATTTTGCATCCGAAGTATTTAATCTTTACTTCAGTACTTAAATTCAAACCGTATCATTATAATAACATGTAAAAGAAATTTGAAGTTTTCTTGAATTAATATTTTTTTCTCGTGCTATTGAACAAAGTGAACTGAGAAGATTATTACGAAGTAATATATTCTTCGATCATTCCTTCTTTCTTTGTTTGAAGAGATGAGATTTTGCACAGATGTTAATAAGTTAGATTGATTTATTTGATGTCATATCAGCGTTTCTCAATAGATACTTGACAATATACAGTTGTAAAAAATTGGTACTCTCTTAAAACTTCCGTGATTATCAAAGCAACTGGACAAAATTGGCATCGTTCTTAATGTTTGTGTGGCTCAAAGGAACATAAATTTTGAAGTTAATATATTAATTAAAGCTTCATAACATAGTTAATGAGGCATGTACAATTTTTTTTTCTCATTTTCATCATGATTTTTCGTATATATGATTTCTCATCTTAAAATTCTGGCTTGAATTACAAATTTCGCAAAACTCTGCTTGAAACATTTTGAGTGGTTTGAAAGATTTGAGGGTTCCATTTTGAAATTTCGTGGAGTCAAAGCATCTATTTCCGTCACCACGTATTAATCATTTCCTAAACGCCCAGTTCTTGAGAAATTGCACTCGGACACTTTGTGTTAACACCTGAAATAAATAAATAAAAAAACAATCGCTTACTCTGCCAACATTTAGGGCGGAAATAGAAGCTTATTTACCTCGATGCCGTAATTATTGCATTGAGATGACACTCTGACTGATGCTTGAAACTCTAACTCTAGAGATAAGGACTCACAAACGCCGAAATGCACTATTTTTCAACTTCCTCCGTGCCTTCACTTATAGTTGCATGCACAGATATGTCACCCTCGGTTCAACTCTTTATTCTTTCTCGTTTCAAAGTGAAAACGACGAGAGAAAAAAAGCATGTCCTTAATAACCTCCCCTCGTCAGCTAAATAAGAATGACCTCAGACCTTTATTTTCTTTCTAGCCAGACCTTCTGTAAAGGTTGTTCACCTTTATACACATTTTTTTTCACTGCCTCTCCCTGTAAAATAACCATTTTTTTACTCCTGTCTGTTTTGGTACCTTGTATTTACTGTTTTATTTTTGACTCCTTAAAAAAAAACTTCTGTTTGGAACCTCTTCAGTCACAGTCAACACCTTTTTATTCTGTAACGGACTTAATCACCTACGCTTGTGTTTTTCGGCTACTTCTTCCCGACGGGTCCGATTATTTCTGCGTAACGGTTTATTTTAGTTGTGAAATTCTTTTGCTTACTCTCTATATATAAACGAATCAAGTGCATCTTTGAGTTCTCTATTAATATAAATCGTATATTAATTGCATATGTGTTATTATCATTTCCTTATTTTTATATTATCCTTACATTGAATCATTTACAAGAGGGGATCAAAAAGAACTCAAGTTAGGAATGGGAATGGGGTCGCGCACAGTAGTATTATTCAATGATCCTTTTTCCAAGATGTCCATTAGCGTGACGCTCTTCTTATCGTCGCTTTTCCGACCGTCTTTGCTTTGTTTGGAGGAGATTCACTGAGAGTTGATGTTAAATGGGTTCTGTACTAATAAAGAAATCAAGTATGACTTCCAAATCAAAATGTAATTGATGCTGCGTAAAATTTTTCATGAATCAGTCTCGTATTTGTTTTGGCACCGTTTAAGAGATGGCAGCACACAACGGTAACACCAATGTCTTAGCACCGTCATCTGTTGTCAAAAACAGACACTTTTTGTACAACATTCGTGTTTTCATTTTAGAAATTAATGAATATATATATATATATATATATATATATATATATATATATATATGTATGTTCATTCATTAATTTAAATTCCTTTATTTTAATCGGTTATGCAATTACATAAATGAATTTAAAGCAGCCAGTATTTGACAGTTATTTTGGAGTCATAATTTTTATATAATAATATAAAAAGTCATATAATAACAATTTTCTGTTGTATATGTACAAACACGGTTTGATTGTTTGTAGCGATGCTATTTTTTTTTCGAACTGGAAATTTTAAATATAGAAATTTTGTGAAACCTTTCTTGTACCATCAGTCTTAAAAATAGATGTAAACATACAAAAATAACCATTATATGTATTAAATAAAGGTTACATTTGTGTGTGTGCTGAATAAATGAATTCACAGAAGTGTGTGCATTACAGAGGATGATAAAAAGAGACAGGAAAAAAAATTAAGAAAAATATTCATAATTAACACATTATACTCGTTGTATTACTAGTTCTTGTTTTAAAATTCTCTTGGCTAAAAATTAACTTTAAGACTTTCTTTCGTGCACTATATTGGTGTTAATTTTTTTTGATAATTTAATTAGTACGATATTCAGTTATGTATTCCGTAGACAAGATACAATAACGTAGAATACAATCGAATTGTTGCTGCATGCTGTTCTTATCTGTTTTCATCTTTTTTAATATTGCAGGATAAAATCGTCTGAAATTATCTACTCGTTTTCATATATTAATAAATCACTTGAGAAATGGGCCTCATCCTTTATATTATTTTTCCTTTAAAAAAATATTTTTTTGCGTACAGCTATCGAAAAACGACTAGTAATATAGACGTTGCCGGTATGTAATTAACGCGTAATTTCAACTGATATGCAAAAGGGTGATAAATAAAAAAGAAAAGCTTAATAGATCTTGATGCTTGTTTGTTCTTCCGGCATTATTCACTTATTTTTAATTTTGAAACTAGAAAACGTTGCACTTCCTTTGTGAAATAATTTTTAATTCGTAAACAGAAGAAAATTTGAATTTTATTCAAGCTTTCGTAACTCTTTGTAACGTTTCCCGAAAGTGACTTTAATCTTTGGATGACCAAGTGGAAATTTGAAACATGAAAGGCCATGTGGAATAATTCAGCTACACCATTGTTAAAAAAACGCGTTTTTATTTACTGTATACAATAAAATCCGAAACTTAGCTTGTAAAATCAATTAATAATATATATAACAGTTGCAGCTGTAGAAAAAATAGAAAATGCAATATTGTTGCAACAAAATACTTCAAAAATAAATTGATGAATAATTTACATTAGGATATCAGGAATTTCAATTCAAAATATTCAGTTGAACTTAACTAATCATTATGATTATTGCTCTCGTGTTTTGTTATTATGTTCTGACATGTGTGACTTTTGCAAACAAAATTAATGTTATTATGTTACTGACATGTGTGATTTTTACAAACAAATCAATTGTCCTTACCTCAATTTTTGTTTTTGTTGTCGAGAGTTGTAGGACATAACACGCTGATTACATTCTGAAAGTATTTTTGTCGTATTTTTCGATATGGTTTGCTTCATTTTCCAAGATCAACTTAAAGTTCTGTGTAATATACTTTGGTAGTCACTCTGATAGCTGTGTAGCTATTAGTGGTTTTACAAATACATTGTCTCCTTCGAAAAGATTTACCTTTCTCATAGTTTTCAAATAATTGTATAAACATAATTAGATGCATTGATTCTTGCTGTATCAACCATTTGAAAAAGATTCGGGGTCTTTTTTTAAATTCATAACTGTTATCATCTTACATTTAAAGAAAATAGCACAACTTTTTATTTTGCATATAATTTATAGTATTAATATTATAACATTTTCAAGCCTTCATTTTCAAAAGTATAGTTTATATTAAGTTTTCAATTCATTCTACAAAAAAAAAAAAAAAAAAAAAATTGCTATTTGATCATCAGTACTAGTGATGAAGATATTTAAGCATTCTTATAGATAAAAGGTTGCATCTGATTGATTTTATTTTTCAACAAAATGTTCTGTGTTCTGATTGTTCTGTATTATTTATATATATATATGGCATGAAATGGCAAGTAAATTGAATCACAGTTGACTGAAAGAAAGTACCATTATTGAGAGAAATAACTGAATTAGAATCATCTACTTATATAAAAATGTTTCTTTCCGAAAGGTATAATTAATTTAAAATTTCGAAGTTTTTTTCGATATAATTGAAACGAAATTTAAACTTTAGTTTAGTTTTTCTTATTTACGTCGCACTAGAAGCAACACGAGGGCTATTGGCTACGGACCTCGTAATTTTGAACCACGGTCAAGTGACGAAGATGACACCTGCGAAATTTAAACTATTATATAAATAAAGTTATTTAAAAAATAATCGATACATTTGCATTGATTCCTTTTCGACAGAGGATTCATCTGTTTATTTACACGAAATCAGTTTCCCCCCTCCAAAATCGTTGGTTTCATTTCACTCTTAACCACCCACGCTCTTCAATTTTTTCGCGGTCTGCTTTGTTAATCGTATTTACCATACACTCCAAAAGTGAAGTTTTCTCCACCGAGAAATGCAAAACAACAAGTGACAAGCAGCCATTTGCTCCCAAACATCATAGAGGAGGAGCCCCCACCCTAGGACACTGAACCTCAGGATATTTCTTCTTAGGAAATAAATAGTAGCAATAAAATAAACTTCATTCACTGGAAGGATATCTAGCACGCAGCGTATTTCAAACACCTGCACTTTACGAGTATTTTGTTTTCACAACTCCTATAACAACATCAAGTTCATTCACTAAGAAGAACTCTGGAAGGGAGAGTACCGTAAACATTTCACTTTATTTGTTTTTAGACATGCTCAGATTTCGTTTTTTTAACACATCAAAACGTCATAATTTATATTTCTGTGTATATATTCTTATATGATTATTTTTCCTAGTTTTTAACAGTCATAAATATGGAGAGAGAAGAAATAACATTGAATGGACAAGTTAAAAAATTTTTCTAGATTGACATGTTAGAACGCTTCGCGAACTTAATGTTATGCAACAGTTTGTAATGAAATGAAAATAAACGTTATTAAAATCTAATTAATTTTGTTAACAAATCTGTTTGGAGTATTTTATACCTTTAGCTTTTACCGATAAAGCAAGTAAAGGAGAAAATTTTAAAAAATCAATCAAATTTTTCACATAAATTTATTCTTATTAAGAATAATCAAAAATCAATATGAGTATTGCGAATGCGGAGCTGCTTGTGTCCTCACCTAATGATTAATGTTATAAAACTCATCTTACGTTATGGCGAACTGATCCGAATCCGTCATAAAACTTATTTCGGGTAGTATTTTTTCTCAGATTACCACTTCATTCTAAACGTCGAGTGCTGTAATACTCTTTCTTCTCAGCGTAAGAACGCGCCCAACCTCCCTAATCAAATCTTCCGATCACTCTCCTATCTATTCACCTCAACCTCTTCACAACACTTCATTTTATATATAGCAAAGCTTATTTACATCATTCACAATTCGAGGTTCTCAAATCAAACAACGTCACTGAAATGCTCATAAGGTTAGTTGAAAGGAAATACCCGCGAGAAGCCTGTTACGAACTCTCACGAAACTCCTCCTGAACCTTATAAATGAGACCTAGAAAATGCAGTTCATTATTGTTTTATGCAAATACTTTCATTACCAACTATGGGAAATAGGCATGGGTACTTATGCAGAATTAGAATCGATGAAACGAATTTATTCTGAATGAATAAATCAAAATACGAACGAATCTCGCAATATAAGCAATATATTTAGTATTTTCTGAGTATTTTCATGCCAATTCATTCTTTGATAGTTGCTTTACTGTATGTGATAGCTAAGCGACATTTAATCAATAAATTTGTGCATTTTACACGGAAGCTTGGTTTTCTAACTTTATAAAACACGGCTTTTAGAGAAAACAGCGTTAAATGGTTTTTTTTTTAAAAAAAAATCAAAACACCTGTCGTATATTTAAATTAGTTACAACTTACTCAAATTTTATGTTTTCTACTTTTTGCCAAGCAGCGCTGCTAAACAAAAAATGCTGCCAAGTTGCTTTGCGAATTATTTTTATTATACCCAGGGGACCTTTACTCGCCAACTGGGGCTCGAAGAGGTTTCTTTGGGTTCCCGGAGTTGCCATGAGAATGGAATTACAAGCAAATTTTCAGTGATTTTAATTAATAATATTAATTAAAAAATGTTAATTACAGTCTAATAAATATTTCAAATTAAAACCGATGGATATTCTCCCTTGTGCTTATTTTCCAACTAATTCATGGAATCGTGCTTGATGTCTTCAAAGACTGCTGTTTTTGGAAAATGAGTATAGCAAGAGAACATTTTATATGTTTTTTTTATATTTTTTATTATTATTTAAACAGTAATCAAACTAATATTTGCATATAGTTCCTTAGGAATAAATTTTTCTCAATAACGGATGCTATTAACATTTACGGGTAAGGGGAAGTGCCTCATCCTCGATTTAAAATTGATCAATGAGATTCTGATTATAGGGTAATCTATTAACAAGTCATTGTCTGATGATGTATTTATGTTTTTCTTTTTATATTTATACAAATCTATCGATATTTGCGATAGGAGTTTCTGAATCATCCTTTTTTTTATATTTTATTACGTTATAACTCTTTTGATGCATTGTTTTAACATTAACGGAAATAAATAACGATTAAGTTATTAAACCTGAAACATGATCATGACAGTTTAATTTTGATCTAAATTTATAGGTAATAGGTTGTTTTAATTAAGATTTTAGCTTGCTTCGTACAACAATCGATTTGTTATAAAGTGATTAATATCCTTAAACTTTTTTAAACGCTTGTATTTATCTTAGAAACTTATATCGCCTTTTTTCATCCTATTTCAAATTTATCTAATCTATTGCTTTTATAAATTAAGTCTTCTTATAAGACATATATGCGCCTTAGATTACAAACAGGAGTCAAATTAAAATTTGTTTCCTTTCAGCTTTTTTTGTTACTCTTTTTATTTTCCCCCTCTGCTTAAAATGTTTCCCCAATTACTCTTTCATTATTGCAGTAATCACCTTGAAGAAAATTATTTTCTTACTAATTGTCGTTTGATTAATATAACTCTGAATTTATTTTATAAAAGAAACGAAAAGTGTGCTCAGTTACTCGTATGCACTGATCATTATGACGGATAATCGAATACATGTTTATCCAGTTTAATGTTAATTCATTTTGTTTCGGGCATTGTAATCACTGAATAATTTATTTAAAAAAATAATTCAAAAATTATTTGGAACCATACTGCGTAGTAGTTTTTTTTAACTGTACCTAAATTCTAATATATACTAAGCGACCTCAAAAATCCATGTTCATATTCGTCTGAAAAGAAGAGAAAAACATTTTTGATAAAAATAACTTTTTTTAAATCTATAAAATGATTAAAATATTATTATTAGGCGTACACAAAAAGAATAAGTTCTATTGATAATTTTAAGACATATGTAACACAAAAACAAGGAGTGTTAAATTCAGTATTTTTCTATTCTTCGCGTATCTTAGTACCTATAAACCATCCTCAAATTCTAATATTCTCAAAATTACTTTTTTGAAATTTGTTACAAACTTTTTATGAAATTTCGGATTCTATTATGAAGATTTTCTGAAAAAAAGTTTTTAAATTTTATGTCAACAGAGAAAACATAATTATTTTAGAAAACTGTTCTTTTATGTTATAAAAATGTTTATTACAATACGAATAATAGATGAAACGCGTTTTTTTTTTTTTTTTTTTTTTTTAGAGCGCAAAATTTTTTTCATCCGGCTGGGGGGGGGCGTAATTTACCAGTTTTCTGGGCACGCGTAACACAAGCAATAGGAGCTTTCACATCTCCTGAGATATGTCCGCAAGTGTTTCTCGGGCCACAAGGCGACCGCCAGCAAAAACAACTTTTATGTCTCCATCATTGTTGTTGCGGATTTTCCCTCCCCTTCCGCACTCCATAAATTCGCAACTCCTTTCACGCCGGGTAAAGATAATTTACTACAGGCCTGTCTTTACAAATGTTATGCATAATGTTGTCGTAACCCCTGCGTTGAGTCGTCCTGTGTATTCTTTAAATAATTTTGCTAAAAGAAGCCTCTGAAAAGGCGTTTTTGCTAAGTGGGTATTAAAGATGCGTAAGTCACGCGTCCCCGGGGCGGACAAAAAAGTGTAAATGCTAAAAGGAGCGCACTAGTTAAGAATTTTCTCTTTTTTGTTAGTTAAGAATCTTTGCCAGTACAAATATCATCAGTGTCAACGCAGGCTAACTGAATGAAGGGACGCCAAGTTTTGAAACAATGAGGTTTCACATCTACACTTTCCCATTTGAACTGAACGAGCAGCCTTGAAGTTGGTCAAAGTAACTAAAATACGAATACATAGTTATTTATACCTTACCCTGGTATGAGAGAAAAAAAAAATTACTTTTGGGGAGATCGTGCCTGTGTAGTAAGAGAAAGTATAATTAAAAGCTTAACTATTATTGAAATGTTGCCAAAACTCTGAAAAGTAGTTAGGGGAAGTTAAATTGACAGAGAAATTTTCGGAAAAGGATATGTAAAACTTTTGTCTAGCAGTTTTTTCCCTTGCGACATGTGCTAGTATTTGATCAAGTATTGGTTTAAAAATTTATTTAAAAAGCAGTATCTTTCAACTGTCAATAATTTTTTTTTTTTTAAGGAAAATGAATATTTCTTTCATTTATCGTAATTAAAACCTTTACCAGTTGTTCAGTTAACTAATACTTAAAGGTGAGATAACTCCAAGTATTGGTTATTTTATTTTTAATGAGAAAAACGAATGTAAAAAAAATAAATTAAAAGTTTTTGCAAAGTGAAGAACGATTTTCTCCATGTATTTTAAGAAACGGATGTCATAAAAAGGTAATTTAATATGATTGAAATTTACATAAAAATCATTCCCATCCAATACTATATATATAATATTTGAATTTATGATGTTTTCAGTAAAAAAATATTTATGCAAGTCATTCTGTTTTTCATATACATATTTTTTATTCCCCTTTCATGAAGCGAAAAGCTATTTTTTTAATATCACTTAATTTGATTTATAGCTATCTTCACCAAACATATAAGTAAATAAACTTTTGCACTATTTCAGAAAGTTAAATATCTTATTGTCACTTTATTAACTACAAAAAGTAATTTGTTTTAGTATACTGTACATTTCGGTTCAAATCAATAATTCTTTTTCCTGAGTACAAAAATGTTTTTTATATTTTGGTCTTTATTTTTCATCTAAGGCAAAAGAGTCATCCGAGAATATACAACGTACATGTGTGTTTAACATCCGTGAACTATTTACTAATTTTTAAAATAATTTTTGGATGACTTTTCCGTATTGATTGTAAAAGAAAAAAAGTTTTGGAGGAGAAATAAAGAAAGAAATGAAGAAGCGTGTCATTTGGAAAAGTGGGAGCATTCCACAGCTGGGAGCCGGCTCCAGCGTTGAGAAATTGGCGGTGGTAGACTTAGTCTAGTCTCTATGTGTAGTATGCCGCATTTCGTATTTGTGAAACCTTACGTCAGATTAATGAGTGTTCCCTTATGGTCCTACTGACAGAAGAGAGACAAGATCCCCACCCCGGTACAACGTCAATTATCCTCCTTGTCAGCTAGACCCCTGAGGGCCCCTAATAGAGGTGGGTGCTCTCGGAGGTGTCTATCTACAGGACTTGCGTTTTGGCCAAACAGAAGCTACCGAAAAGCTTTTTCGCCATGCATCGATCATTTCTGAAAAATCAGAGATGTCTCAAGAATAACCTGGAAAACTGTCAGATGAATGTTGATATAATACTTTAATTTCTTTTATGTATATTGTTATCACTATTTGCATGCGTTATTTGGCTTCCTGAAACATTATACGAGATACATTGGAATAATCCGCAATATCGTACAATTTTATCGTATCGTAAAGTTTCAATTGTTATTGAAAATCATTGAAAATAGAAATTTATTATTTACATATTATTTTTAAGACTTTTCTACGCAGTCACCATCCAAAGTTACACATTTCTGCCAGCGTTTCTTGACTTTTCGAAGGCCGTCATTGTGTAACACAGCAAATTAAACTACATCGTAACCACTATTTGCATGCATTGCATGCGGGTTACTTCAATCTACAGTTCCAGAAACCAAACACCTCATCGGGAATAGTTGTAATTTACAATATTATATTCATAAGGGTCGATTAATGTGCAGAATAAATTTTATCCAGGTATCTCGGTTATTATTTAGTAATAATTGAATCTTAAAGATACCCCCTCGTGTAAGTTAGGCTTTTAAACAGTACTGTGAATCAAAATACTGAAGAATAAATTTTCTCTTCGGTTAAAATGTTTTGTTAGAAGATTTTTTTTTTTTTACATTTAAAATGTTTCGCATAAAAGTCTATGGATTGATACTACCCACATTTAAACTTTATTTTAATTTTTACCATATTTATGATTTTATTTTAATCTTCATGACCCTATCAACCCTTGAAGGGTGTCTTAAGATGTTTTATGCCTCGTTCATTAATAAAACATATTTAAAAGAATTATCGGCAAAAATGTTTATATATGTATTCTAATGCACTAGGTGCCTCAGTTTTACACAAGTCAACCGTATAAATAATGCTTCCATGAAATTGCAATTCAAATAAATTCCTCAATTATTTAACGTGAGAGGGGTGCCAATGCTATCTAAAGCGGTATAATGAATAAGCGAAAAACTTCCAGACGTTTATTATTATTTTTGGTGCTTTTACCAAATTTTTTTTACGAAGTCCGGCACGTGTTAAAATATAATCGAACTTCTGTCACCCCCATGGAAAGGACAAAAAATATCTATGTTTTTGCGATTTATTCAATGATTCCTTTATAAAAAGCAGAATAAAATTCCAATTTATTTGTGAGTTACATAGTTTTATTATTTAGAATAACGGGGGGAAAAGTAATATTTTTGCCCTTGACTTGCAGAAATGGAAGGGCAATAAAATAAGTTGTGAACAAAAATATAGGAATCACTTACAGCGCAAGTTTTACACAAGTCAACCGTATAAATAAATATTATTTAAAAAAAATGTGGGATGAATTATAAACATCTATTTAAACATACCGATTTGTGTCCATTTTTTTCTTCTTTTTAATAAAAAATCTAAGGGAGTGCAAAAGAAAGAAAGAAAGAAAAAAAAGCTATATAACTTATTGGTTTTTAAGGCATATTGGCCTTTTACACCAAAGTTATAACTTTTTATTATTTTTCACTATGAGTTTGATTCATATTTTTAATTTTTTTTTTATTCTGATTGATTTTAACAAGTGTTAGGCGCAGCATAGCTTGCTTTGGCTCTTGCGCCATTAAACTCCACAGTCAGTCACTCACTCACAACTTATTGGATTTACCTCTTACAAAAAATTGATTGTATATAAAATTGAAGGTTCTTGTAATGACTTTATATGGCTTGTGAGAAGATTCTTGACGTCATTATGCTTTGCAATAAAGTTTGCTACTCCTGTTACAAAAAATGTCTAATTGTTATGGTCACGAGCTTCAAATGGTTATTTCAAAACACGGGTTCCAAACTGGATTCCATTAGATTCGTCTTGCGTAATAGCACAGACTGCTGCATATTAAAAGGAACTTGATCTCAATAGTAGGCGAGCGAGGTATTGACTCAGGTGTCTTTTTAACATGATTCAGAATTATGGTCCATAGATAATACTTAAGTGTTCGTGAAATTGCGATGTTTGTAAAGCTGGGCCAAAATCTTCACTCCTATTATACAAGGTATGGATACAAACGCCAGGGACCGACAGTTGCTTAGCGTGAAGCCTTGTGGATATTAGAAAAGGGGGCGAACTGCCAGCTCAAGTGTCGTCCTCGTCACTTGACCGTGGTTCAAAATCACTAGGTCCGTCGCCAATAACCCTCGTGTTGCTTCTAGTGCGACGTTAATAAAAACTAAACTAAACTAAACTTAGCGTGAAGCCTTCTTATTCGAATGTCGTGCCTCTCGTTTCTGTAAACAAATCCGTATACCCGAAGCCTTCGTTCGCGTTTGAGTTACTTTTTTTTGTTTCCCCAGAAAAATGATAATTGTAAAAATAGAGCAAACAAATGTTGTGAAATTTCGCATGAAACTTGGAAAATCCGCAACTGAAACTTGTAACATTTTGAAAGAGGTGTATGGCAAGGAATGTTTATCGCATGCTTGTAGTTTTAAGTTGTTTAAAAGTTTTCAAGACGGCCGAGAAGACGCTGAATTTTATTCACTCCCAGGTCTCCCATCCACATCAAAAACGGATGACAATATCGAAAAATCAATAATATAGTTCGTTCTGTTTGTCAGTAAAGTATTCGTAAGATTGCTGAGACTGTAGGAATTGACAAAGAATCCGCACGGAAACTTTTTAATGCAAAAAGCGTGCGCTAAAATGATGCCTAAAATTCTGACATTTGAACAAGAAGCTCGTAAAAACGTTTGTACTGACACTTTGAATGCCATTGAAAATGACCCAAACTTTTGGAAAGGATAATAAAAAGGTATCAAATCGTAGTTTTTCGCTTATGATTCTGAAACGCAGTGCTAATCCAAGCACTGGAGAAGTCCATCTCTCGAGCAAAAAATGAATGATGCAGATCAAAATTCAAAGCATTAATGATTGGTTTTTTTGTTTTTGTTTCATTTTGAGTTTATGTACCTTCACTGTGTTCCTGATGGTCAAACTATTTACCGCTGAACTCCGCGAAGGAATAAGGAAAATAAGTGACCCGAATTGTGGAAGGACGAGTCAGTCCGCATAGTCTGTCAAGAGGTTTCTAGAACAAGTACAGCAACTCTATGTTAGACCATCCGCTTTATTCGCCGAATCTTGCGCCATGCAACTTCTATCTTTTTCCTAACTTGAAATCTGCATTAAAAGGAACAAGATTGGAGTCCATTGAAGCTATGAAAGAGAAAGCTGCTCGCATTCTGAAGGAGCTGACAGAAGACTTCCAGCACTGTTTCGAACAATGGAAGATTCTCATGGAGCGCTGTAGGGATAGAGGAGGGATGTATATTGAAGGTGATAATAAGTAAATATGTATGACATCAAAATAAAATGTTTTACAGCGACAGTTTCGTTATTTAATAGCCACACATTGTATGAAAGCACGTGGCCGCGGTACCCGAGCGGTTATTTCTGTCGAATCATTGGATCGAGTTCTGATGCAATTAAAGACCTGCCATGCAATGGGGCTGATGTACATAAAATCTTTCGAGACTTCAAGTCCTCCCGTTGGCATAATGTAGATGCTAACTCAGGTGTCGTCCTCGTAACTTAACCTAGGTCTGTCGCCAATATCCCTCATGTTGGTTCTAAGTATTATGTTATAATAAGAATTAAATCAAAAGAAGTATATGAAAACGAAAAATATTTCAAAAAGAGAAAATTTCAAGTGCATTAGTCGATTCGGAAACCATCAAATTTTCCGTCTTATTCAAGCTAAACATAAATCCCCTACACGTATTTGGTTTTTTTTAAAAAATTAATCTGCATATTTATCGTGTATTTTTTAAATGTTTGTTGAAAATCATTCAGAAAATGTAGAAAATAAAAAAGTTGTTGTTCAATGGAAGTTGGATAAGAATGAATAAATTTAATAGGAAATCCAATATTGAATTAAAAATAAAATCAGTAAAGAATTCGATTAGGATTGAAATATTTTTCTTAACTGGTATGTTAAAACATTCGAATACTAGGGCTTACTTACACATACTATGTATGTGTGAAATATATTTTAATGTCTCATAACCAGTCGAGTAATTAATTATTATTTAAATAAATTTTGGAAACGTTTTACTGAAAAATAAGACGTGAAAAAAAATTAGATATTTTCTTGTGAAATATGTAATAGCGTGCTTTGCTCCGAAGGATAAATAGCAATTATAGTTGCGACATAAATGCTCTTCAGCTTGTATCGTTATAAATAACCTTTAATAGGATTACAAAAATAGAAGTTATTGAATTACGAGCGCATGATTAAGAAATATCTTCCATGGAAACGGGTGGCAATTATTGTTTTAAATTAAATTATGAAGACCCCGCCCTAAAAATATGCTGTTTGTGACTCAATGATGTATTTGATGCACGTGTGCAACACAGTGTCATTGACATTGACCTGAAGACAGTTATGAAAATGTAGCATATGACATATATTGGTGGGCGAAGATCACTTAAATTAATTAAAACTTCATAAATATTTTCTTGGCGACACAGAGTTTATTTTCTAACAAAAAAAAATTCTTCTTTTTTTCAAATATTTCACTGATGAATTTGATTCCTTATAGAGTGGATATGAAATATTGCATCTTAGGGTGTTATTTTTTTTTTGTATTGATGGTGTAATTTTAATCATATAGTTATTTATTCAGTTATGAATATTTTATTGGAAATTCCCATGAAAAGAATTGTTAGCTTTGTAATATTGTGCCTATATTGAGGGACTTCGGAAATTCAGTTTGTGCTTGAACAGTAGCTATGCTACAAAGGTAAAAGTATCAATATATTTCTCTAGATTTTTCTTTAATTTTTAATTTTTCACCATGTCCAAATATGTCACTTTATGTGGAATTAAAATTACTTATTTTTGTGCTGAAATCTGGATTACAATGATTATACTTTTTGAAGTATTAGTATGCTTTTTAAAGTAATACAGTTTTTAAACTGTAACATCATCTACGTATAAAAAAGAACGAATTTTAATTGATTAAATAATCAAGTGTTAAGTGTAATTTATAATTTTAAAGTAATAATTTATAAATTTTAAAATCAGAATTTGAGAGAGAAAACATGGAAGGGGGTTCTCCCTCTCTCTTTTTGTATGTGTATGTAAAAAGAGAGAAAATTAACTCGTATACATATTTTTATATAATGGGATTTTTATTATATGTTATTAATATTTTTAGGTTTAAATTTAAAATTTCTTTCTCTCTTTGGATATGTAGAAAGAGGAAAAATGCCTTTAAAAATTTGTTTTCCTGAGGGACATCCAAGCGACATTAAATATTTTAATTTCATGATGAAATAGTTAGACACAATGAAAGTTAAAATTTCCTACATGACTAATCTAGATTAATTCTGATTTTAAATTTTAAATGTTTCCTAATTTTCAATTATTTATGTAAATGACTGTTTTAATTTTATCTTGTTTGTTGATGCAATAATTAATTTTGCAATTTCGAAAACATGTACATTTTTCGTCATGTAACATTACAACCACAAAATTTCCTCAGTAAAAAAAAGAGAGAAAAAAAAAGAGTTCTTTACGTAATCGTTTTATTTTCACTTTTCAATATTGTGACACAAAGTTACTTAAAACTGTCTATTTGACTAAGCTCTCTAAGATTTCTGATAACAATAGGAGTTAAAATAATAGTAATAAAAAAGATGCACCAGTTTGCTTTCCAAGAAAGTGTAGGGGAAATAAAGACTGATAAAGAGATGGCAGGGGAAAAAAAGAAAAGGCCCTCTGAGCGGAAAATCAGGGGAACGCAGTGGATTCGGTACTTTTGTAACTCCCTAGTATCAAATCAGAAGTAACGCTTGGATGAAGAACTAAAATAGTCGCAAAACGCGTGCTAATTAACCGAAAAGAAAATAATGCACACGGCCCTGCCCTGGTCGTCTTCTTTTTCCTCAGGGAACCCGGAAGTGTTGGAAAATTTATAAAGACGAATGAAAAAAGAACCGAGGGAAGAGGGGAAAACAAGAGATCTCCGCGAGATATTCTTGAGTTATTCCTGAAATTGCTCTAATGAGAGAGGGAAGAAGTCGCTCTGGCAGAGGGGAGAGATAAGTGGAGGAGAGAAACAAACAAGCGAGAGAATAAGAGAAAAAGAAAATCGGGCTTTCTTTTTACACTTATGTCTCATTACCGACTGCTAAATCCGTGGAGGTCTCTCTCTCGAACCGATTCCGAGGACTCGTTCATCAAGTGTTTGACGTCTTGCTGTCGGGTGGGTGGTCAAAGGGACCACGCTGTTGAATAAATATTGAACGAGAAAACTGTGTTAAATTCGAAGCGCACGCATCATAAATTTCCGAATTAATTCTTCAATCTCTCTCTCTCTATATATATATATAGTATATATATATGAGAGAGGCTCCCCATTTCTCAAAATACCCCGCTTCATGATAATTTTGAGGAACAAGTTCATTAAACAATATGTTATTTACATCAGGGCTTCTCAAGAATTTTTCGCTTGCTACTTCTTGGCCGGCGGTTTTCGTCGAGTTGTGCGTTCGAGTTCTGATGCCACTAAAGACTCACCGTTTAGCCGGGGCTGATACACGTTAAAACTGTCAGGACTCAAAGTACGCCCGTTGGTGTGGTGTGAAAGTTTGGAGAGGGAGATTTCAGCTCAGGTGTCGTCTTCGTCACTTGGCCGAGGTTCAAAATAGCGAGGTTTGTCATCAATAGCCCTCGTATTGCTTCTAGTGTGGCGTTAATAAAAACCAAGCTTGCTGTTTCCTTTAAACAAATCTAAAAACATGTATTGCAACGGGCTGATGCATGTTAAATCTGTCGAGACTTAAAATTCACATATTGCCTTGGGAAGGAAGTTAGGTGATTGGGGTACCAGCTCAGGAGTCATCCTCGTCACTTGAGTACGAGGATTAAAATCGTCATCTTTAAAGCCCCATGTTTCTTGTTAGTGCGACGTTAATTAGCTATCAATCTTTTGTATGAACGAATATTTTGGCGGATATAGAGTTTTATAAACTATCAATAAGAAATGAAGTATATTTGCTGATAATCATAAAAAATTATTTGAATATAATTCTTTGGTAACGGTATCGGCAAAAATGACGAGGTACTTATTAAAGTGTTTTAATTTTAATTCTTTAGTATTCAGTAACTCTCAAAATTGAGTATACATCTTCAGCACCAGACGTTTTATCCGAGACATCGGGAAATGTTTATCTACCCCGTGGAGGGAGAGAGTAGTGGGTGACCTTGATGCTGCAGTGGCGTTTCGAACCCTGTACCAGTGGGTACAGGGTTCGAAGAATACGCTCCTACCAACCAGGCTGAAAAAACATCTCATCTTGCTAGTTAGCAAGGCGTTTTTAACTTATGGCGTTGTTGTAGGAGAGAATCGCTGCTTATCTCTCTCTCTCTCTTTTTTTTTTTTTTTGAAAATACGAGCATATGATAAAAAGTTTTATGCAAAGGTTTTTTATTAATAGTAATGATAAATTACTTCTTAAGTAAGATATTTATCCAAAAAATAAACATGAAGTTTATATAATAATAAAATCATTTGCATTTTTTGACTAAATGACACGAATTGATGTCACAAAATTTGTAGAAAAGGACCACAACCTGATAAATTAGTTTCTAATATTAATATTGTCAATATCTTAGAGAGGTTTAAAAAGGTTTACTGAGAGGGTTTGAGCGTATTTCTTAAAGGTAGTAATTTTTAATGCTTTCTAAATTTCTGAATTTTTCATGTACATGGAAGCTTTAGTAATCATTCTTATAGTTGAGCTTTGGGAGTTTTCGAGGAGATTTAAGTTGGATTTAGCATAATATGCCCAGATAGGGTTTGCATAGATAAGAACAGGTCTCATGATGGCAGTTTAAATTAGAAATTTATTATTTAAATTCATTTTAGATTCTCTATTTAAGAGGGGATAGACTTTGAGAGATAATCTTCTAAATTTTTCTCTGGTATTAAAAATATGATTTCTCCAGGTTAGGTGTTTGTCAAATGCGAGTCCTAAATATTTTGCGGAAGTATCCCAAGGAATGGTTTTTTCGTATAAAATAGGAGGGGGGGAGAGATTAAATTTTTTCTTTGTAAAAAGGACTGCTTGTCGACGTTAATTTTAATTTTCCATTTGTCAAAGTAGTTTTCTTGAATCGTTAGTTAGGTGTTTATGAAGACCGCATGTAACTGTTTTAGGGTTTTTAAATATTGCTACTATTGACGCAACGTCCGTGTACATGTTTAGGCTTGTTAAATTGTAATTTGGGCTGTCGTTTAAATGAAAATTAAATAAGAAAGGCCCGATTACTGCCACGTCAATTGGATGGCGCTTTTTATAAGCGCCATCCAATTGACGTGGCCTCTTTTGCGCATGTTCCGTTCCTCGTCGGAGACTCTATTCGTATCCCTAAATGTCTCATTACGTTCTCCCATAGCAGCATAAACAAATATGTTGACGGTTACGTTGTTTCATTTGAATACCCCTTGTATAATGGGACGTGATTGTGAGTGCATATAATTTACCACCATTGAAAGCAAAATTTCACTCACATACACACAAAACACGTTTAAAGCTATTAATAGATTCTTATTACAACTTAACAACAGCATTTCTTATTCTAATTTTGTCTTCCCATTCGTTTTCAATTAAATCAACTCCGTTGCCACTCTAACACAGAAAAACGTTTCAAAGAAATCTAACTATCGATTTGCAAATTTAGTCAAAAATGATATATAAATAATTCAAATGATAAAAAAGAGAAATAAAATGTATTAATTTATATGTATATACATAGTTTCGTTGTATTTCAATTATTCTGTTTACTAAAAATATTTTAAAGGAAAAATAGAATAAATATTTCCTTAGTATTCAATAATAATAGATACCTGTTACTGTTTGAGATTTTACGATAATCTTGATGGGCAATTAATATTAGTAATTTTGACTTTTTAATGCAAACGTTTCATATAGATATTAATTTTACTATTGGTTTTGAATTTTAAAAAAAAAAATTCTGTTTCTCTTTATCAAAGATACAGGAAAATTTTTAGATTACTTTTTTTTTTAATTCAATACAAAGGAAGTATGAGATTTTTTAATTTCCCTACAAATCAAAAGTGCATGAAAATCATTTTAGATTCTAATTTGGATTACTGTAATGAAAATTTATATCGTTTCACTAAAAAAAAAGTTTAACCTATTACTTTAGATAAAGTTATCTAAATTCTTCTTCTGATGTTATTGGTAAGTTTTCTTCCTTTAAAAATTAGGTATTAAAATTTAAATAACTAGCATAGGATTTGACAGTGCTTGGTATAATTAATATTGTATTTCAGCAAATATTTAGCAAATAATTTTATGAATTGAGAGTAAACAAATATATATTTGTCGTAATTAATAAGCCATTTGTAATATTTTCTTTCTTTCTTTCTCTTTTTTTTTTTTTTTTAAATTTTACCAAATCCCAACATTTGAATCTATTTCTCTGTGCCTTTCTGTAAGTTTGTTCTTTTTCTTATTATGTTGTAGGATGGTTACTTATGTTTTAGTAATTTTGTGCAGTTATAGGTAAAAAAAAAAGAATGGAAAAAAATATCATACTTAATTGATGTTGTCTGCAACACATTTCTATCTTTTAACTTCTGGGATCAATTTCTAATATCTTAAATTTTTGTTTATCTTAATAGTTCATTACCAAACGCAAAATCCATTACTAATGTAGCGTATAAAAATATATTTCACATTAATTCTATATTTCAGTTTATGTGATAAATTTATTTGAAATATTCCCCCCCCCCAAATTTGTGCAAATAAGCTTAGCTTCTGTACACGCATATAAAATTTTTACAACAACGTATTTTACATTTATGTAACCGTTACTAAATGTGCTATTTTCTTTTTACAGATATTTGTATAAATGATCCCCATCTCAGTCATGGATTTCATCTTCCCCAAAATTTTGTAAGTACAATAATATTATTTTATCTAATAGATGTAGCAGAAATCTAGAATGTTTTGTATTTAAAATAGAACTTAACATTTCACAATCAAATATTCAATGTTGAAATTTCTTTGTAATGAGTTAAAAATTAAAAATAGAAATATAATATTTTGATTTTCATGGATCAATTAAAATTAAGTAATGAAAAATAATAGAAAAACAAAGCTATAATTGCAAACATATCGTTTTTTTAAGAGAGAAACGTGAGACTATTTTACATTTACACCACGAAAAATTGTGCTATTTATTGCGTACCAAATTAATATTCGATTATGAAAAGTGCATTTGGTGAAATATACGTAATTAAATAAAACTTTATCATATTAATTTTTGGAATATCTCATAGTAGCCTTTTTTTCCTTGATAAATAATGACAAGTTTTGTAAGTGCAATGATATTATTTTATTCTTTTGGTTTCTGTATTTTTTGTTTGGAGTCTGTGTTTCTTATAATTTGGTTTGCCATCTTCTCAAACAAAAAGAGAACGTTTGAAATATATAATATAAAAAAAAAAACCTTTCAACTGTGCGAAGCAGAATAAATATTTGTTGTCGCCCTCCAATAATTAAGGTGTCTGAACGAAGTCGAACTTTGTTTGAGAAACTAAATTGGCTTGTCGTATATGTCAAAAACATTCTTCTCTTGTGTAAACGTATTCATTTAAGAAAATAATTATGTACTGAATATGTGTGTCGACATTAATTAGAAATTCATTTGCCTTGGCGTCATGTGAATTCTTAGCGTCATATGAAGTCTGCATGCATTTTGTTCAGAAAACTGTTCGTCAGCATTGAAACCAGTTACCTTTCTGATTCTTGACCATTTCAATTGGTTGAAGTACATTGGCAACGTAGTTACATTTTTTAGATACTTTGTTTTTTCTTCCTTATCAATAACAGTAATTAGTTATTTTTTATGCAATGTTTTGTGCGAGTAACGGGAAAATGAAGGCTCAAGTGGATTATAAAGACTGGCCTTTCCGAAAAAGATTAACTTTTCTGCTGTTAGAATTTCTTTTCGGTATGCACGGCTTACCTGTTCCTCCGAATAAGCCTTCATTATGCCGATTCTTGGTTTATCGCATTATTAGACTATCCGCTCTATTATTTGTGAACTTTTACGTTGGATATCGCATATACAAACTTATCAATCAAAAAAACGTCACTTACGATATTTTCCCATTAATAAACGCGGGGGTGAGTGCTTGCGTTGTTGATTCTGTAGCAATCTACAGTCACAAATTTGATAAGTTTTCCGACCGGGTCTGCACTTATTTGGATAAGTACGATATATATTTGTCGACCTCAGCAATATGTAGACTCATGAACTACTATGTATTATTTTTCTCTTACGTTTTGACTTGTGCCATTGTGTTTCCCATTCATGCGAATCATTGGTTCGATGCTGGCAGAAGAAACGACACTCCACCGGATTTCCTCCATCAAAAATCAATCCAGCCCTGTGCCCATATCACGATATTCATCATGTGTTCTGGTAACGTCGTATCTCACTTGATGCTGTATTGCTTTGTGTGCTGCCTTTCCCAACAGATATTGATATCTTTACATGATGACTTGAAGTCTAGGCCGAAATTCGAATCTCTCCAGGAATTCCAGGCCAGGTTCATCGAAACTGCCGATATCGTGAAAAATACAGACAACATCTTTTCTTTTTTTGGTCTTGTGGGCTTGGGTTGTGGCTTCTCAAGGGCTTGTTCCTGCATTCACTTCTATCTCAATATGAAAACACCTTTCAGAGATTCTTGGCTGTTCGTCATCGTTCAGATAGCATTCGACTTCTGTGCCCTGACAGCCGTATCTTGCTTAGCCGCTACGGTCTTGGAAGAAGGTAAAAAGATTCCTCCGGCGATATTACAAGCTAGCCAGACAGTGTCTGTACGAAACACCGATTTCCATGTCCAGTGTTTGAGGTTTGGAAAGATAGCAATGTCTTCTGAAATTCATCTCAGTGCATGGAAGCTCTTTCCTTTCAGCAGACGGATTCTGCCTACGGTTATTGGCGTGACAATAAGCTATGTTGTGGTGATCATCCAAATGCACCATGCTGTGTCTCTGGAACCAAGCATGTTCACTAAACTGACCATTGTACCAAGTGCAAATCTGACTTCTGAAGTGTGATTTCAGAATTAGTTTCACCTTTATTGAAAAATTACTTTCACCTTTATTGAAAAATTACTTTCATTATTCAGTGGGTGTTAATCGATATTTCTCCCATCGAATGTTTTCTTTTAGTCTTATATTGCGCTAATGTCTTGTGAATATACGTGGCATTTAACACTTAGTAGTTAGTGAATATGCAAGAAAGTAGTTTTTAATTATCACATAAATAAATTTTGAATTGATATGCAAATTTATATTTGTTCCAGTGTGTAAATAATAAAATTGAATGTGCATTCTATATTTCAAATAAGTTATTTCTTTAAAGAATTGTTGGTAATTCATTTTTAATGCTCACAAACTGAAAGCAACTCAAATGGTAGAACTGCAAATTTTGGGGACAAATTAATATGTACTATCTGTTAAATTATTTTCTTTCTCATTTATGCATATGAGCATATAATTTATCCGGATTTCCTTGATTTATTTTTTTTTAAATGTTCTATGTAACTGGAAAAATTTGTATCTGTCAATACGAACTTTTTATTGGTATTATGGATTTTCATTTTTTGGAGTCTACATTTTCTTGTAATGAAAAAAAATAGTTTGGATCCCTATTATAATAAATATACAGCATAAAAAGCATATGAATAATAATAGAAAATAACTTTTGATAAGTAAAACTCTGTATATTCTTATATTTTCTTTCTTTCATTGTTCTTATTTATTATAAAATGATATAATCTCCATTTACTGATTCAATTTTAGTACAACTTAGAAATTTAATTCAAAACGGTATGAGTTGAATTATTTCCTAGTTTATCTCGAAAATATATTTGTTTAAATATTTATTTCCTGTCTGTTGATTATATGGCAATAGAAAAAAAATTACCATTCCTGTCATCTTTAAATTCTAAAAATGTAATACATTAGCAATTCTTTCCAAAGAATCTTCAAAACACTTCTGTTGGGCCATCCTTCTTCTTAATGGAATGGAACACCAACTAGGTGCCAAAGGTCAAAAAGCCATCGAAAACGAAAGCTATTCGATGGACATTGATGATACCCACTCTACCTCTTGAAGTTATCACAAAACAAAAAGCCATTCTTAACTGCTCGAATCACTGTATTTAAGAGCCACCTCTGGCGAACCCTGGATGTCTTTTCATGTCATTGAAAAACCTGCTCGGTCAAAGAAAACATGCAGTGAATACCTTTTGGAAAATCTTTGGAGCACGCACATCACGCGATATTGCCCTTTCACAGAGTCCTGGCTTGAATCACTTCGGCAAGAGTTGTTTCCTGCAAAGACCTTTTCCAGCCATACTGATTAATAGCTTGGTGGCGAAAGAAATTTATTGTTATTGCTGGTTTCGATACAAGCAAATGGATGGGTTAGTCACCCAAGTCAAGCGTCCAGCGTTGTTTCCTTCAGGGGATATTTCTTTCTTGACATTTCGGAATCTGCCCATCGAATGTTCGTGATCAAATGCTGATTTTTATTGAGATGATCGGTATTCGTGTTTTTGAGAGAAATTACTAGTTCGGCTGATGCAATTCATAATAATGGCAATACCTTATACGTTTGGGAGAATGTTGGGTAATTTTTCATTTTTAGATGTTTTTTCGAGATTAAAATATCTTCTACAGAGCGGAATTGTATGAAATTAGGACATTTTTCACACTTGAATTTGGTCAATTTCGTGATCTTTATTGATGGAGTGGAAGTTTTCAAAAATCATAATTTTTCAACTCTGTTTTTCCTACTGCAATTTATTGAAAATATCGTGTTTGTAAAAAATATGCTATCCCTTTTTTTATTTTAGGCTACTTTTTTTTGTCAAAGACACAAGTGTTCGCCTTATCGATGCATGTTTTTTTAATAAAAATATAATTGGATATATTACTGAAGCTTATTTATATATTATTACGTATTTTTAAACTAAAAATATTTTTAAAAATATCCATGAATTATGACTATCTTATCACTCTTATTTAAAAATACAATCCACTGAATAGCTTAAACAGATGGAAGTTTGAAATGGAAAACTGTGTGTGGAACTCGGATATATTTATTTCATTTCTAAATAAATGGGAATAGGAAATTTAATCTAAATTTTAGCTTAAGCATTTTTGTGTTTACTTGCTAAACACTATTACACTATTATCGAAGATTTTCTGCTACTTGTATGCCATTATGAATATCCTACATTTAAACTAAAATAAGGAAATAATGTAGAAACACACACACTTTCTGAATCCCAAGTCTGAGTGTTTTACTTTTATTTCTACTTTTGAGTTTTGATTTCTAATCCTTTTCTCTAGTGATTTGCTTTGTTCTCTTGGTTTGGATTTGATACTTTGTACTTTGTTAAAAAAATTTTTAATTTACTGGTTTATTCTTTAATTTAGTTATTTATATGTTTAAAATGTATTCTTGAATATTATGTTATATAATATTTTCAACAATTAATGACTTTTTTACATTTTAACTTCGTAGACTTAAATTATAGATATTTAAAAATTAGTCTTTGTTTTGTATTTTTGATATTAGCAGTTTTTCTTATATAATATACAATAAAATAAGTGTTATGTATTTAACTTCTGTGTATTTTTGCAAAAATATTTAGTATTGTATTTCTCTATATTTCATGCTGAGATCACACTTTATTTATACGAATTATGAGATTCCACTTTTGAAAAAAATTTATCAATCATCATTTTTAATACTTGGCTTATAGACTTAAAATAATTTAATTCTAAAACATTCTAATTCCAATTTAAAAGAATTATCTCATATAAAGGAATCAATTGAGAATGACAAGCATTCATTCTATAAATGTTTTAGTAAATTTTTTGAGGAGTGCATTGCAAGAACCAGGCAAGCTCAAAATCATAAATTATTCAGGAGAGAAAAATGAAAATATAAAGAAAGAGCAGTAGCTAACCTCGTTGTCTTATACCATTATAAGCCATAAAGGAGAGGGATGATATTAAATTCGTGTCTGCTTTTTGCACCATTCGAAAGAGCTATATTCACTAGAATTTTTTAAATTTTATTTTTTAATTGAGGACTTATACCTTGTTTTAGCACTATTTTGACCTTCATTTTCTTTTCTTATATATTATGTAATTTTTTTCTATAATTTAAATTTTATATTATTACTTCTGTGTTCTATAATTTCTCACAATAAATCGGCTAAAAATATTAATTACATTTTTATCACAGAAAGCATGTGTTTATAAGATACGCGGGATTTTAAATATACGCTTATATAAATAAGAATGCTCATAAAATCAAAGAATAACATTAAAATGTATGTAAATGATTTCGTCCACTTATATATTCATAAGCTATAAACACCTATTTTGTCATTTCATTAGGTGAAATAATATATATATATATATATATATATATATATATATATATATATATATATATATATATATATATATATGGTTACATATATATATATATATATATACATAACACATCGATCATCAACTCCCTCGAGACTAACCTAGAGATGGCGCTCGTAGTAACCAGTAACCAGGTCTTTCTATACTCACCTTTTGCTTGAAACGTGTCAAAATTTTGTAATGATCGACCAGAAAAAAGATTTTTTGAAGTGAAGAAAAGGTTTTTTCTTATGGTGCCGCGATTGCTTTGGACGGAAACAACGAGTCGATGATTTGTGGCTGTTTATCGCTATTTACCGCAACAAAAAAAGATTTCTTTGCGGGAAAAAAAAGATTTGGAAAAGCGTTGAACGATTGTATCACCCTAAAAAGGTGATTAACAAAATGTTATGGGTTGATGAAATAAAAAACTTGCAAAAAAAAAATGTTGTTTTCAATTTTAGACTCGGAGTTATTGATCGATGCGTTATATATATATATAACCTGTATGTTTACGAAACTATATAAACTGAGTTAACGTTAGAAAATTATCTAAATTATTTTTCTTATAAATTTAAATCTTGAGCTTCTTTGCAAATCGTTATTTTGGAAAAAAAATATACAATAGACTAAAGGGTAAATAATGATTAGTATTCACAAGCTGATGATCAAAGATTTTTTTTAAGAAAAAAGACACATAGATACTATTTTCTTAAAAAATATTTACTGCTCATAATCAGTTAAAAATTTTTTTTTTTATTTCACTTTGTCAATCAAGTTTCACTTCAAAGGAAATGACTCATAGTTCCCGGTGAAACATACGAAAAATTAATATTCATGGCAGGTGCACCGCATTTAATTGACGACAAATCCTGAGCTCAGTGTAGTCTGCTGTGCAATAAGTAATTTATCTGTGCAAACGGACTTAATTATTTTGTCTTCTTCAGCATAAACACAAGAAAAGGCATTATTCTTCATTTATCTACTCCGTAATTTCCCGCCTAATTTATTGTCAAGGAATTTAGATTTAATTCATTAATTTGTGTGTTATTGCGAACGAGTTGCTTGCACTGTGTGTGCTATTTTCTTGCTTCACTTGTTGGGTATCTCACTTTCGTAATGAAAGATGCGTTTTTTTTTTTTTTTTTTTAATTTTGTTATGCGCTTTGATCACTGGTTCCGGCAAGATCCATAGCTCAAAATGTTTCACTGAAATTAATGATACTCTCCGGGTAAGATAGCATTCGGTATATTTATTTTATATAGATTTTTTATGAAAATAATAATACTAATAAATAAATAAAAAGTCTTATTTAAACTACAAATGAATGCTGAAATTTTTTTAAAAAAAAATTGTTAATTTGATTGAGAAAAAGAGGATTTCATAATGGTTCAGCGATTTTTTAGAGGTATGAAAAAATAAAATGAAAGTTGCATAGTAGGATATTTGTAATGTGTATCTGTGGGGGAATTTATATGTGTATATGAATATATATATACAGTCAGATTCTATTATCACGCAGTATTGGCACGCAGTCGGATTCTGTTAACACGCTGTCAGATTGTGTGTGTGCGCGTGTTAGATAGAAATTAAAAAAAAAATGTGGATGATTGAGTCAAATACTTTATAGTGATAAAATCAACTTTGTGCACTTTGCCAATGAGCTTACATTTACTGCACATTCAGATGTTTGAATTTTAATTTTTTCATTTATAATTCAAACTAATTATAAAAATAATTTTAATGTTTAACTAATCTCTACGAAGTTTTGCCGCGTAGTTAACTTTATTCATACAAATTGAATATCTAATGCACACAAATATGTATTGAAATATGTTTTTGAAGACCAATATTTAATATCCTTCTTGGTTAAAAATAAAACACCCATTGGAACTTTACGAGCTTTTCCTCATATATATTTTTTAAATTTGCGCTATTATTATACATCATCACTCTAACGACGAAATTTTTTTACTTTCTTATTTATTTTAATCATGTAACACCGTTAATTTTACCTCCTATTTAAAAAAAAGCTACTCAGAAGGGAAAAAAACCAGAGGGGGTAAAAACAGTATGAAAAACCGACAATCACTAATGGGCAATTATAATTTCATCTCCCTCCCTCTGAACCTAAAAGTAGAAAGCGAGCATCTCCCGCCATCCCTCTTGCTTCATCCGCCTTAAAATTCTTCAACCGCAAACCATTTTTCATCGGAAACAAACCCTTTACAAAAACAACATTGCTCTTCTCAAATTCATAAATCTCAATATGATATATTAAATTTTCTTGCAAAATGGAACGTTGGCGAGTTTACTTTAAGAAGTCCCTCCACCTCCTAGAACAAAACAAAAGAGGATGAAAAAATAAAATTATTTCAATAAAGAGTAACGCATCGTTAGTTATCATTTGTCGTAAGGCTTGTTGGGGGCGGTGGAGAAAAGAAAAAAGTTATCTCATCTCATCTCCGTTTTTAACGAGGTGTTCTGCCCACCCACCTCTTTTCACCTTAACTGCTGAGCAACCGATTTACACCTCTCTCTTCCCTTCCGGAATTTTCTAGCTGCACACAAAATGTCGTTGACCCCCACCCCACCCCACCTCGCAGGCTGGAATGCCGAGCACAGACTCATCAAGTCGCTACCTCTGTCTCATCAGCTATTTGTCCTGCACTGAGGGATGGCTCGGCACATAAATTTCAACATTCGAGGAACCAGCAAACCAGGAAGTGATGGCATTCCTCGTGGGAAATAAGCCTACAGAAAGACACTAATTTCGTGGTTCAGTTTTGTTCCGACTTTACAAAGAATGTAGACATGCTTAGAGAGCCCAAAAATGCGAAAGGTATCTCAGAATTAAGGGTAAAGAGTCAAGCTCGTTACTTTCTTTGTTGTTATGGCCTTTGCTGAGCTGCGTCAATTGTCATGCTTGCATACCTTGTTGTAAAACCCCAATAACGAATTTAAGACTATTCAGCATGGCCCAATTCAGCGCGGATAATTCGCGCAGAACGAAATCATTACGGTACAATACAGTACACGGCGGTACAGTGCTATGAGATGTTCAAACACGAGAAATGTGATAGTCTTTTTGAAGTTAATCATTCCAATATTTGGAAGTGTGCTCCATTTTTGGAGCAGTAAGACAGAGTAAAAGAAATAAAATTAAAACTGCGACTCTGGGGTCTGTCACAAAAAAGGAAGCTCACGGAAAATCCAATTAAATGTATTGTTGAAAAGAAAACTCTTTCACTGCAAAAATATCTCCGACGTAATTTTTTATTCTAACTGCAAATTATGTTGGTCCGACACAATATACATAATTTTTAAAAAAATTCAGAATTTTTGTATTTTGTCTGAATTAAATATTTTTACATTGTTATTCTAGCTGGCGTATATAACAAACATTTTTTTTTTTAATTCTTACATTTCTATTTCTCATAACTCCGTGTACTGAATTGTACCGTACTGAGTTTGTTCTGCACTGAATTGCTCTAGATGAATTGACTGTACGTCCCTAATAACAAGGAAAACTTGTCTACAAGGATAAAATAATCTATAAAATAGTAACATTTATTAAATTTTTATTTGTGTTGTTCACTGAAATTGTCGTAGGCTGTAGTTTCAAATCGTTAGCTTTCGAAGTTGGAGGAATTCGAGTCCTGATGACACCACAATCTGCCACGCACTTTTGAGTTATGAGTCCATACTTGAAGTACTAGTGATTTTCTCATAATCCTCGTGTTATATGGGAGTTCAGTAAAATAGATATTGTACCCACTTTTTGACAGAGGTCCGTCTTAAGTGTTGTCTGTACGAAGTTGCTACGATTCAAAGGAAAGGATCATTTCTAATCGTACATAAGACACTAGTTCAGCAGACAATAAGAGAAGGATTCTATTAGACAATATATAATATTTTAACTACAAATATATGAAGAGCAGCAGTTGCTATAAGGAGAACAAGTGAAAGCTATCTATTAAAATATATATTCAATTAGAAAAAATATTTTATAAGAATATTATAAAATATCACTACATGCTTGAAACAATAACAATATTTAATACCTTTAAAGGTCGGAGAATTGTATTCAGAGTCGAACGAAAAATTAATTGTCTGTCGTTGTTTTATTTAATAAATATGAACACATAATTGATTACAATCTTGGTATGGAGATTGCGACTGGTTTTGTTATTTGTTTCCAGATCAATGAATTTAAAAAACTGAGACACGAGTTCGATATGAATGATTATGTTAAAAAGTCTTGATTGTTCTGGGTAGGAGGGTATTTCTAATTTGTTAGTTTTATTTTATGAAAAAAAATAGATCTCTCGAGATAAGCATAATTTACACAGCTCCAGAAATGTAATGTTTTGGATTCTGTATTTAGAAAAATGTCGAACACCGCTTCCCCTTAAAGAGAGATATGAACCCCAACAGTTGTTCTTTGCTTTTCTTTGTTAAAAGAAAGGGATTCTAATGTCATCTTTTGCCAATATTTTAGTTATTTTTATGGCAAAAATTCTGAATAACTGAATATTAAACAACTTGTTCTCTTGCATCTTCAGTTTCTCCCAAATTGTAAGACAAAACAAACAAACAAAAACTGGCACAGTTTAAACTCATTCTAATTTATTCACCAGCTAAAAAATTATATCTTCAAATAGAAATTAAATTAAAAAAGTTAAATATATGTATCTAAAAAGGTTTTTCAGCCGCAGCAGTTTCTGCGCATTAAATAAATTACGCAATTAATGGATAAAATTTTGTGCAATAGATAGTATACCTATCTAATGTCAGGCGATACGATATTCATTAATAGTAAAGTGATACATTCTTACGTTAGAATCGATTTTTTTGCAACAATTCGTTTAACAAGCCGTTATTTAAATTTAGTATGTTTTTCATTTGGTTAATGTGATTTCTTTTTTCGTAATGCATTCGTGGTAATTATTACATTCTTTCGATAACAACCCATTTTGAAAACACGAATTAGAATTTCCGGCAATTATCCATCTCGACATTCCAACGTTTTCTAAAAAGTTATTTCTTGGCACGATGTCTCTAACTGTCTGTCTTGTGAATCCTCTGCATTTTTTTTACCTAATCTATTACCTACAGAGGGAAAAAAAGAAACTTTCTGTGTGTTTTCATTTTCTTTTACTTCTCATCCCAGCTTCCTTAAAGTTAGGAATTCCTTCGCGTCTGTATGGCATATGCCATTTTCCTCTTCATTCTAGAGACAGTGATAAGCAATAAATCAAAAAGTACCGTTAACCGTGCACACTTCTCTGGCGTTTGCTTGTACTGCTTTGACACGCAGGGATTTTTTTCTTTCTCCTTTTTCCCATTTTCAGACCGAACTTGCTTTTCTTTTTCTGCTCTACTCTTGTCGATGAGCTGTGGGGGTATATTCTCTTTACATATTTGTACCAACAGTGTTTTCTAGAGGGTTCTTGGGGGTAAAAAAAGTTTTTACGAAGTGGTGATGATCTTCGTTGTTTTTGTTTTCTTAAGAGGCACTTCTACGAAAAGACAATAACCGCGGAAAATAAAACTATCATTTTCAGCTTTCCTTGTTTACTTCCCTGTTTTTTCGGTGTTCCACATAACAGTACGTTCAAGACTCAGTTGCTTTCTTTAAAGTGTGTACTTATATGGTAATTGGTTTTGAATAAAGTTATTATTTTATGTTTAAGGATTTCTTAAATTTCTCGTTTGTAAAAAATACTATTTGCAAGTTTCTGAATCATCAATTTATGCATGACGTTTCTTTTTATTTATATAAAATACTACTTCGTGATAGTTCAATAGCCCCAGTTGCGAGCTTTGTGATGAGGCAAATTTAAGGGATTGACAACTAAATAAATCATACTTATAAGCAACTTGAGGACTATTGCTGATGGACCTCGTAACTTTGAACCATGATCAAGTGGTGAAAATGATAGCTGAGCTGGCACTTCACTCTCCTAACTTCCACACATCCCAACGTGAGGACTTTTGATCCTCATGAGCCCAACTACAGATTCGCTACACGACGAGTCTTGAGAGGTATAACCTGCTACATCAACTCACTCGAAGTCAAATGAATAAGTGAAACTTTTTTTTTAAGAAAAAAAAATTATTTAATAATTATTTTTGGGATTGTAACGAGAAGACAAAAGATTTTATTCCACTAGATCTCAATGTCGATGGTTTCTCTGTTATTTATAACACCTGTCTTTTCCTCCCTTCCCTGGTACGCCCTCTAACCACATCATCAGACACTACAGTTGATAAGAGATGATTCAAAATTGTATTCTAAACATCGATTCAGGAATTTAACTATTGAACTTTAATATTCAAGAAAGCGAATAAAAATAATTAGAGTATCTGTTATTTTTTTTTCTCTTCATTATAATATTAGTTGTTCTTTTTAATTAAAACTAGCAATGGCAAAGGAAGGTAATAACCAGCGATCGTTACAAAAGGTCAAATACTCATTTTTATAATATTGGTGAATTTCGGTTAGATTTCAATGAAGATAACAATATTTTCAGCTGCATAGCTTTAGTAAACCTTTCCTGCAAGGAACAGAATATTGTGTTTTAAAATGAAAACTGGTTTCTTGTAAAGTGTTTGACTTACTTGAGAGAACTACGTTACTATGGAGCTACACTAGGGCTATGGTAATAGATCTCGTAAGTTTGAACCATGGTCAACTGAGGAGGATGACATCTGATTTGGTATCTCTCTCTCTCTCCTAATTTCCATGCCTCATTCTCAGAGTTAAATTTCGGGTGCAACAGCCCCCATTTTTCTGTAGAAGTGCTCTTTAATGAAATCAAGGGTCAAATTTTCGGTTTGATTTGAAGATAGCGAGTCGCAAAGATCATGATCATGACGACTCATCTTCCACGGTAACAGGGGGGGGGGGGATAACCACCGTTTATTATATAAAATCTTGTTTACCGTGAAAGTTGGCGCAATTTCACTCAAACTCTTACACCCAATCATATCATATCCATTTACGTGAATTCAATCACAGTTTGGCAAAAATGGTCTGTAGGAATTAATACACTTTCCAAAAAGCAATAAAATGTAACAATTGCAAATTATTTACTTAACAAAAATATTGAAGCTTAGAGCCAAGCCATGGATTTTCCATTTTTTTTTGGGGGGGGAGGGTATTTTTTTATGGGAATCCTGTAGTCTTTAGGAAAGAATCCTTAGCTTCGTGGCCCGCGGAGATTGTGGAATCCTTTAAAATCTCTTTGTGAAATAATATGATTGTTGTGTCTTAAATCTTAGGAACACTCAAAGAACTCGCGTGGCTTGACGTGGAAGACTGAAGAGAAAGTTACCAACTCAAGTAAAGATAATTCTTGATTCACGTCTTCTTCTCAGACAAGTCCACGGTAGCTTAATGGTCAAAGACGCGAAATCAAGACCGGCCTTGTTTCTGACGAGTCGTGATTTCGAGTCCTGTTGTCATTAAAGACACATTACGCGTGCCTGATGCTTGTTAAATTTTGTCTAGACTCACACCTGGCGTGGAAGTTAAGGTAGAGTACCAACTAAAGTGATGTCCTCGTCTTTTTACCTTGTTTCAAAATTACGAGATCCGTCACCAATAGCCTTCGTGTAGTGCTAATAAACAATCAATCGATTTTTTTTCAGACAGTAACTAAAGTAATTCAAAACACAATGGTCGTCGAACCAGAATCAAACAAAATCCAAATTTTTTAAAACTATAAAATCTCTTAGTAGTGTTTTTACTCGTTGCCAGAATTGCAAGGAAAAAGTTGTTACTATTGTTTTTCCCCCTCCAAAAAGTTGCTAACTTTATTTTGGAAAAAAAATGCTTGCATAACCGCAAACAAGTTTTTTCCGCCGTCCGATTACATAAAACGAGGGGAATTTCAAAGTAAGGAGATCTGTTCTGAGTCGTTGCACGATCTAAATAGATCCGCCTTTTCCATCTGCGATTACCGCTGAGTCCTAATTCTACGGATAACTTGCAAAAGAAGAAAGATAAAGAAAAGGAAGATGGAGAAGAAAAATTCTTCCCAAAAGAACTATTTTTATAAGGATTCCCCCTCTGGGGCAAATGAGTAAGGAAAAAAAACCGTTTCTATATTAATAATAATGTGTCAAAACACTTCCTGCTTATTGAGGAGAGAGTGGAAAAATTTATTCGTTTAGAGAGCAACAAGGCATTTAGAGGGAGCTACCGGGAGCGTGCCTGTTATTTACCTAGAAAACGGCCGGAATCCTCCGCATAAAATAGGACTACGGCTCTGGAAACTCCTGTCCGTGTTAAAGTGAATAATATGCGGTTGAATGTGTTTTAAGGTTGTGTATCGTTCGTCACGAAGTGTTTAAAGTAAAAACAAAACGTTTTTGGGAAGAAAAAGAAAGTGGCAAAAACATAAAATGTGCCCTCGAAATAGACGTGATTCTTGAAAAAAATTTTTTCAGGAAGACTGACGTGGCTTTCTCTTCTGTAAACGGTGGAATTCCAGTGAAAAAAATCAGGGGACGTGTAAATACATTTAAAAGAATTACCTTTTCCCATTAACACTTCGTGGAAAGTGTCTAAATAAGTTTGGTTCGGTGATGCAAAACAAAAAGGAAAACAGATTTTTTTTTTCCTTTTAAAAAAATAATAATGGTCTTGGAAGAAAAGAAGAATAAATGTTTGATAGAAGCATGTTGTGTACTAACGTCTTGTATCGAATTAAAGATATTACATGAATATTTCAATGATATCTTTCTATTTACAAAAATATAGCTAACAAATGCAAGCTATTTTAAAGCTATTATGATCCAATAGTTTTTCTGTCTGTTATGAAAATTTTTAATTTTAATGATTCATATATAACTATACATATCCATGATTACATTTTTATTACAGCTCAACTATGATTTTTACTTCCGTGCATAGGAGACGATTTAGTTTTGTAATAAAAATCTATCTAACGTATTTAGAAACTTGAATAGGAAATCACTTATTATACTAATACAAATTACTAATACAAATAGAATTCTTTTATGGGTAAATAAAATAGAATTGGAATTTAACACACACAAAAAAGAAACTTTACGTTATTGCGAAAATTTTGAATTAATGAGCTTAAAAATTTTCATATGCATCTAATGTATTATTTATTTGAGAATTTAGAGCTAGTATTCTCATCAAAACATTTTATTGATTTGATTTCTCAATGGTTGTAGAATTTTCTTAAAAAAACATATTTAATAGAGAATTAATTGATTTGCATTGTTGTACAAATGTTTAAACAAAATTGTTCTAATCTAATATGTAAGTGCTCCAAAAATAATTGATAAAGTAAATATTTGTAGTTGTGAAAAGTTATAAGATAAGGTACATGAGACAATGTGTTGTGAGATCATGTTATATGAAACATTCAAGCGTGTATTTGCAGTTGTACTTACATAAGTACTGATTTGAAAAAAAAAAGCACTATGAAAAAGAAAAATTAAATATGATTATAACACACACACACAGATAATTAAATTGTAAAAATAACGTCATGGAAGATCAGAAACATTTCAATGACTAACAGCAGCAGAATGTGATGCCAGTTAAGGATGTTCCCGTCACTTGAGTGTCAAAATTACGAAGTTCATCGCCAATAGCCCTCATGTTACTACTAGGTGCGACGTTAATAAATAATTAATCAATCAATGATTACGACATTGAATGAATTTTACAATAAATAATTGGTTAAATATCTCTTAGCTGTGATATGTAGCTGTATTTAGCTTGGTAAAGAATAAATTTGGATCTTAATATAATTTGAGATAAATGTACATGAGTACCTCCTAATGAGGGACGCCCACCGGACTAGACATTTTGTCCCTTAAATAAAGGCGTCCCTTCTTCAGAGGGTGCTCACTAATAATGTAATTTTATGAGATTCAGGTTGTATCAAGCTTTAAATAAGTTATATATAAATAAGTAACATATTCGCAGGTATTTGTTTGAATTTAAAGATAATGGAAGATGAAAATTCTTAATTAAAAAAGTTTAGTTATTGCGAAAATGTAAGAACTGAACAATAGAGTTTTGAAACTGAAGTGTTATTGAAAATAATCCGTTACTTGTGTTTGTTTAAAATTTGTGCATTTTTTGTAAGTATTTTTTCCCACATGGATATTAAAGTCACTGTTGATTTTAAGTTGTTTACTGTCAATAACAGTCATCATGATTTTTTTTAAATTCGGTGGTATATTTTAAAGGCATATGTATAGTTTGTGTCACACTTTTAGCCTCATCCTTTTTCCTTTTTCTCACTGCTTTCCAGGCTTTTTATTAATGTTCATATCATCAACTACAGCTGAAGTAAAAGATTTTATGTCGTCATTGATGTCTTCAGTTCACAATTTTTCATCTATTTCTAAATATTCTTGAATTTGAGCATTGCCACTGATTTGCCATGTTCAGCCAATTCATTTTCATCAGTAGTATTTTCACTGAGGACACTCGAATTTGGAATTTCAAAGCCTACTTTCTTAAAAAGCCTTCTTCCCACTGTCTCCTGTCTTGGATCTCCTTACACTATTAATTAATTATAATTAGATTGCCCTATTCTATTACTTGAATTGCTAACGCTATTTTCTTTCCCTGTACTAAGAACTGTTGCAAGATTAATTGAATTTTGAATTTTTTTGACGAAAAATTTCGTTTTGATTATACAACTTGTTTTTTCCTAATATATAGTTCCCCGTTTGCATTTTTCTAAAGAAAAGGATTAATTTTTCATTTTATTGTTCTATTGTCACAGAAATATCTTTCACTGAGCTTAAAATCGCCTCAAAATATTACTAAACAAAGAGTATATCTATTTTATTTTAAAGAATATTTCTAATAAGAGTATTTCTCTACCTCTATCTTATTTTTGAAATTTTTTCCTTAATTAAATTGTTCTTTAATAAGAGGTAAATACATTAAAGTCCTTATTCACACACAATAGGACAGGGGCCAACAGAAATGTTCTTTAAACACATGTGTCCTTTACTCGGAGATGTTCCTTACAGGAGGTAATGCTTTTCGCGTTCCTCAATTGTTATTTTTATTTCGCGGTATCTGAATCAGGTAGCCTGTGATGTTTCATATAGGTTCCATTTGTGAAAAGTTAGATGAATATACTAGCGAAGGTAGAGTTTGAACAGCTAACAGCTCAGATGCAATTAAGGCAATATTCGAATCATAACTCTCTAGACTAAAAGAGACCATGTCGTCATGTGGGAGAAAGTTAAACGATGATGAGACCATACATGATCGCAGGATGTCGTCAAAGAGTCATCAAGTTGTTATAGATATATGCAGGTCTACCAGAGAATACTTATTATTGTAAGAAATAGTATTCATCATAGCCATCATACCAAAAGTACTTACTGTACACCTTTTTAAAACAATGTTTATATATACTTAGGAGAACTGTCACACATATAGGTACGATGATCATTGGCTTTAGGATTGAAGCGTGATCGCTGAATACTACGTGACATTAATTTGCTTTCAATTATTATGATCTGTACAACATCATTCTTTAAGGTTTCGTCTATGGAGAGTGGTATTCTACACAAACATCTTAGAGTTTGACGAGAGTGTCATCCTGTCTTAGATAGGTGTCATGAAATGAGGAAGGTACCATAGGTAGTATGGAAGAACTTGTATGATGGCAATAATGGAGTGTCAACCAATATTGTCTTGTATTACATTTTGGCATTACAGAGCTTTATTTTCACCGATTCTTTCCTTGCAGTGGATATTGCTGACAGTATTTATATTCTTGAGCCTTTCTCACTCGATCCAGGTTACATCATGCATTTCAACTAATTGACTACATTCTCATTATTAGTTATTTATACAGTCTTCGAGTACTTAAGAGTAGTATTATTAGTGGCATCTTCAAGGAATGGTATCTGTGAGGTAATGTGACGAAGACGACGAGAAAAATTATAGCAGCAATTAATTATAACTGTTATATACTCAAACTATAATTAGATTAGGCCATAGGAAAAAAAAGAGAAGGATTTTAAATTGCGACATATAGCCAGCCAAACATTTTCTTAATATTTTTTTATAAATGTTTGTTAAATTATATGAATATTAAAGCTTAACTAGCTTGGAAAAGGAAGTTTATATCGTACAATTTCTTCATATCTTACGGATCTTCGAGACTTAATACAAAAGGTTTTTAAGTAACTCAGAGAGCTCTGAAGCTTTTAAAATTTTTTTTTCACGTAAACAAATAAATCTGTTGGTGTATTAAGCACTTAAGCTGTTCACCTTAATCAGGAATTAAAAATTTTAAAACATGATAATAATCTTCAGCATGAAATCCTACTCATTCAAAAGTGAAAGAATTTCGTCTTGATTGACAATCAAATCGGAAGAATGAATAATGTTATGTTCCGATGAAACATCGTCAATTATATATTCTTCTGTTTTTGACAAATACGAGAATGTATCAATTTGTTATTCTTAATATATATATATAATATCAGTAATATCAGCTAACCGATTTGAAATTAATAAATATTTTTTTTAAAAAAAAAGATTGGAAGAGAAGTTGAAACGAGTATCATCACAGTCCTAAAGCATTCTTGAAGCTATTAAAATCTTTAAATTATCGTTGCTTATTCCTAGCATAACTGTACACATGAAACTCTGCCACGTGCGGACAGATTCTCCCCCTCCCCCTTCCCCAGCCCAGGAAAGGTTACCTACTTGCGGAGTGTTTCAAATTTACCTCCGCCTCCAGATCTTAGCGGAAGATTGTTGACGACTCCAGACATCCGGACTTGCCTACAAATAAACACTCGTCACAGGTTGAAGACTTTTTTTCCTATCTTTCACCCTTCCGAAATAGAGAAAAAAGCATCAAGTGAAGTGTAACATTCTGTTGGCAGAAGTTCGTATCATTCGGGAATTTTGAGATCGGGAAACCGGGATTATGTGTATTTTTTCTTCTATTTTTTTTGTAGGTTTTTCATTCTTTTCTCTTGTGGAGATTGCTGCCTCTGTAGCTATGTCTTGTCATCTCTCGTATCTCTTGTTGTGACAGGTTGTGATAGTCGCCAAGTTTCTCGCCACAAGCTGCTGCTTTCATTTCTCGAGAGCCTTTTGCTTTTTTTTTAAACTTTATTTTAATGTACGATCTGGTTGGCTGGTCTCGCTTTGGATGATGTCGCCAACTCGCTAACTGCGAAAGGCTTTTGGAGATCACATACTCGGAAATGATTGAATCCCTCCAGATCCGCGGTACTTTAAGAAGATCAAATGTTCTTAAAGTAGTTTTGGCCGATGTTTTAAGAAAGAAACGTAATTTTAAAAAAGCGTTGAAATGAAATGAATAAAGATAATTGTGAGCAATTGCGGAAGCTTCTGTATTATTTTTAAATTCACGAGTACAGGATCTTCTCGTTTTACGACCGAGTTCCGTTCCGATTAACAGGTCCTTTGTCGAACTGGTCGTAAGTCGGATTCATGTATTTCAACACTATTTTCATTCAAACGAACTGTAAAAACTACGTTATGCACAACAATTCAATCTATGTACGTATAATTATTGCATATACTGAGAAAAATACATAAAGTGTACTTAACTGAACATATTGTAAACAAAAATGTAACCTGGAATTACTTAATTTAAAAATTTGTTTATATATTGTGATCGTAAGTCGCGTCGATCATAAGTCAAGGGGAAAGTGTATTAATAAGGTTTCGTAGATGGGTGAAAAAAAATGAAAGCGAGACATGGAAAACTATCAAATGGCTGTCATTCGAATTCTAAAAAGGATATAGAGGAATTAAAACATTTATTATTTAAAATAGTAGCGAACAAAACGCTATAGTTATAAGACTTTTGACACAAAACAATTATATAGCATTTTCAAATGGTTTGAACGATTTTCTTAACCCGAACAATAAAAAGTAACTTTACACAAGTATCATGTATGTCTAATAATTAGTAAATGATATTTGTTATTACCATTGTATCATTTTCAATTATGAGTCACCATTAAAAGAAAATATATTTTATTTTTTTGTTTTGTTTCATGCACAGTTGGTATTACTTATTGTCGGGGCAAAAAGCAACACTAGGATTATTTTTGACAGACCGCATTATTTTGAAACTCGGGGATCTGAATTAATATCCCTACTATCATATCCACGACATCCCAAAGTGAAGAATTTGAGCTATAACAGATATAATGTGCAACAATCAATTACATATCGGTTTTCGGAAGTGCGAATCGATCAGGGTAGCCTAGTAGTCATAGTCGAGCACGAGCTTATGCCTGGCATCGTTTTCGTCGAGTCGTGGCTTCCAGTTCTGATACCGCTAAAACACCGCCATGTAGCAGCGCTGATGCTCGTTGAATCTGTCGGGAAGTCCTCACATCGGGATGGTGCATATGTTAAGAGAATTAATTTCCAACTCGGGTGTCGTCCTCTTTGGTTGACTGAAGCTCTAAGTTACATAACAATAAGAAGTATCAATCCCGACCCCTCCGCAAATCGAGTTGGAGTCTTCCTTCAGTAACTGAGCAACTACTGCTCTGTGGTTGTTTTAAATAACAAATACATAAAGTATATGGTTTCTTTGATTTTTCAAAAAAAATTATGTTTTACATATCCATTTCATTTGTTAATTATTTAAATTATTAATAAAAATCTAGTCAAATTATATTTGATAATGATTTGAAAGATTGTGGTATCCTGTTTACAGCTTCGAGTCGCACTGTTTGAAGGCTCTATTCCAATCAATCGAGCAGTATAAAAGGAGATCCTTTAAGTAAAACTTTAATGATCTTTTACGCTATTCACAAGGCGAGTTAGAGAAATTTGAAAAAAAAAAGTAACAGCTTAGAGGTGTTTTCTGAGAATGGATTTAAAATCACTAGGTCAGTCTACCAAAGCAAATTGCAGCTCTGATACGACGGTGATTAAAATAATTTCAAAAATTGATTAGAAGCTGTTAAAATTTCAAAACCATCATCGATGGAAACTCGTCACGTCCGTCAACAAATCAATAGTGATAGTTTTTCTTTTGCTTATTTTCTATCATTTCCAGTTATACGATGGCGTAGTTAACATTTCAACAATTCATCACCTTCAATGACCCCTAGTTAAATAATCAGTTTTAGAGAAGGATGGATAATAATGATGATGGATTAGACGGGTTGAATAAGTCACAACTATCTGTAAACAAAAGAACTAGTCACGTTTCTGAAATGAATTGAATTAAATAGAATTTCTGACGAGTTGTTCTTCGCATTTTTCTGTGTGTTAATTTTTTAAACTTTTCGATGTAGTCCAAATTATTTGTTGCTCATATTAAGTATTTTAATGCAATTATTATTATTATTATTTATTTATTTGGCTTACTTAATGCATTACCGTCTTTTGAGGAACAATTGTAAATTTTCAATACTTTTTAAACTAGTTACTGTTTCAACATTTTAAACTTGTAAATATAGCTTGTGTTTTCTCTTCATATACTTCTAATTTGTCGTCAAAGGTTACGAATTTTTTTAAGATGTCTGCTTTTGTTGAATCTTGCATATATTTTGTGATTTAATTGGGGAGATTTCTTTAAATAAACAAGTTTTACATGATGTCTTTCTAAAAAGCTTTTTATAAAACTTTCATCGTTTATGTGCTACTGGGTTTATACTTCCTATTTCGTTTAAAATTTAGCTGTTCCTATGAAAAATATTCATTAATAAGAAAATTATTTGTATTTTTACTTAACTGTTCAAATCATACTTTCTAAAACATTTTTGAAAAAATAGTGTCCATTAATTCTGCACAAAACCTTAATGTATTGGTATTCTTAATTTTATGATTAATTTACAAATTCTCTCATTCTTGTTTACAAGAAGTTGACTTTATTTGAAATCTTTCTATCTTTGTCAACTATCCACCTCGGCTATTTTGCGTGTGTGTGTAAATACTCTTTATTAAATAATAGATTTTGTTACATATGCTAAATATTAAAATTTTCTCTTTAAACCAAATTAATTTTGTTAAACTATTTGCTTAAAATGAATAGACTCGTATCCATACTGAAAAAGAAACAATTCCTTTTAATTAATAAATAATAGCACCTCAGTTTTGAATTTTTTCTCCTAATTCATTTCTCTTTTAAGTATTTCTTCTCAATTTTTATATTTTAGCATAGTGAATTAATAATCATTTAATACTGTGTTTACTAAATGATATTATTTGAATTATATATTACTTTTCTTTATGTTAACTGATCAGTCAGTTAATAAGTGAGACACGTTTCTTTCTTAAACACGTTTTTAAAAAATGACGCTTTCTGCGAATTCTTTAGTTGTGGCAAAGTACTTTATTTTGTTATTTATGTGAGTCTTATCAATTTCTAATGCGTATTTACTATTTTTTTTACCAGTCCCGATGTAATGAAATCAGTCGTTTTGTAGATAAAATTCTGATCAGATACACGAGTTCCGAATCACGCTATCGATACAATTTCTCCAATATCTGACCTTTATAATTCAATTCTTATGGAGTCGATCTGAAATCAAAATAAAAGGGAGTTGGATTTCTAAATTTCCTTAAAACTTGAAGTTATTTCACATTTTGAGAAATAAATGGAATTATTATCAGGGGGAAATTAACAATGGAATTTAGGAGAAGTTTATTTAAATTTTTTTTTTATTGTCATTGATATTATAAAAATTTAATTTCATCTGTGAATTAGCACAAGTTAATATGAACAGAATAATTGTTTTGCAAATAGTCAAAAGACTAAAAACCACAAAGGTATTTATTTTCTTATAATTAAAAAAAAAAAAATACAGGATGTTTGCGGTTACATGTCATTTAAATATTTTCCGTAAAAAGCAACTTATTAAGTTCTTCTTATTTCGGAAACATTTTGAATTCGTAAATGGTTATTAATTCTATAAAATTTCTATTTTCCTTCTCAAATCTATACTGCATTCTTAAAGTACGATGAAATGCATTCGAAAGAGTAAAAACTAATGACGGTTCCTATAAAATTATTTTCCCCTCCTTTTTGGGATTATTTTTCAAAAATCTAAGAATTCACAAACGAATCATTAAAATAAACATGAAAATTGCTTCAAAAATCGGAGCATAATTGCAATCAAAGTTTCAGTTTTTTTTTTCCTCTTTCAAGTTCCAATATATCGCATCAAATAAAATACATTAGTCCAGATTTGAGGAAGATAGAATTTCCGTATGATTAACAACATTACGCTAACGAATTCAGAATGGCTAATAGACGGAAGCCTTATAGTAACGTTTAATTCTGTCACTATAAAATTTGTTATTAAAAAGTTATTAAATTTTTTTAGAAAGAAGAATCTATGCTTTAAAAATTTTTCTTGAATACATAATCTTGATGACTTAATAAGTTCTAATTGTACTTTTGTAATGAGCACTTCAGAAAAAAGATTATACTATATAATCTATTTGAGTAATAGGCTTAAAACACTGAGTAGTGAAGAAAAAAGATCTTACGAGGAATGTTCCGAAAGTAAACTTCGTCATTTTTTTTCACACGGAAACTGTCATCGCCAAAAAAAATAAACCCCTTCATCATGAACTATACACCTTGCACTATTTTTCGACATGGTCGCAATCGACATTGAGGCATTTGTCGTAGCGTGGAATCGGTTTGAAGAAACCATTTTGGTAAAACTCGGTACCCTGCGATGCAAAGAATTGTCGCACAGCCCGCTCACCCTCAGCATCGTTTTGGATGGACCTGAGCACGACTAATTATCAGTGTGGACGCCACATCTGACAACATTATGTGCGCCAATAGCATGTCTTGTACTCTAGCAATGATGTTTTTATGCGTGGATGGGGAGGGAAGCCCACTTCAATCTTCATCCTCCACATTTCGCCTTCCTTCACTGGACATGCAACACCAGTGTCCAACTATTTGAAGAGATATGACCTGTTCACCATAAGCGATCTGTAAGTATTCATGGATGACGGACACACTAGTCCCATGTTCCCATTTAAACGGGATAACAGCACGCACTTCCATTGGCGACAATGCTGTCAGTCATGTCTCTGCTACGCTGTTCTGCTACTACTTTGTTTTCTTCGTAGCTCTGCGCATGCGTCATTCCACCCTCATCTGACGTTACTTTCGCCGTTGAGCCAGCAATGGGTGTGGATTCTTATGGTGGTAGTTTGCTTCATTTTATGTACCATGTGCTCTTTGAAAGAAATGACGAAACTTATTTTTGAAACATCCTCGTAGATTAGATGATGATTAATTCAACAACTTTTCTATTCCTTACTGCTTAATAAGATATCTTAACACTTTCGACATGCTAAGCAATTTTGAATAACAATCGGATGACAGTTCCTTTTTAGGTTCCAAATATAATTTCGCAATAATTTCTTTGTAAACTTTGATATATATTAACTAAACGATTGGAATCAATAATTTTTATCCCCTTTATATGGTTCAAGTTTCTTATGATGCCACCAGCAACAATATGCTGGTTGTATCATAAGAAACTCTTTCGTCAGCAAGTTGTGAACTTAAGTCTAGGTTCATATAATTGAAATTCATAGGCTAACTCGATAAACACAGGTAAAAATACGTGGACTGCAAAAAAAAAAAAAATGTTTCCTGAAACTGTCGATTTTGTCGAACTGTTTGTAGATTTATTTCGAAAATAACAGTAAAGAAAAACATGTGTAGCAATAACATTTATATTTTTTGTGATTTTAAATACCTCTTCTCTCTTCATATGGATTATTTCCAAAAACAATTTAAGGTGAATTTTGAATCTGGGAAGAGACATATCTCTTTTCATAAGCTCAAAAATTCACTCGCAACGTTAAGTCCTTCTAATTTCGAAATCCGGCTGTCAGATGTGTAGGAAAAAGGCACAATTACACCAACTTCACCAAAATATGTCTTCAAATCTCATAATGTCTTAATGATTCATTATTAATAACTATGTATTTCTGAAAATTGTAAAATATAAAGATACACGATTTCTATCAAAACGTTTATTGGCGGTGAGGGGGCCTCAAAAGCATTTACTGTGGCCAATGAGATCGACTTCAGAGAATTGCGACTCCTTAATTTTGGAATTACTACAAGTTCGGAGTAAAGAAGTCCTGATAGTGGATGATGAAGAAATGGGGAACGTCAGATACCTGCTAAGTTAACATTCTCATAATCTATAGGCTACTTCAAAATATAAAATTGGAAACCGTAGCCTAGCGGTAAGGTAAAAATCTTCATATTTGTTGTATCATGATTTCGAGTCCCTCACCCCTAAAATCTGTTATACGGGGGGGGGGGGAGTTTCCAGCATGTTAAATTCACACTCAACAGCTAAATCATCATTTAATGTGTTGCGAAGATTGTTAAAGCAAGTTACCGACTCGACTGTCATCTTTGATTTAAAATTACGAGATACGTCACCGACATCTCATTGTATGCTACTCTAGTGACTTTACTTAAAAACAATGGATAAGTTATGTTTCAAACAGCCTATTGTGTATCTCAAGCTCAAGTACAGGTGTTCTTAACCATTTTTGGTCCATATGGACCCCTTCTCTAACAAGATAAGAGCCATGGATTTTTTCTAAAATCGCCTCCAACGATATCCCCCCCCATAACGAAGTATAATATACTATGTACATGAAAATAAAATTTTATGTTAGAACTCGGATCTGTAAAAAAGAAATCAATGAAATGAAAATGTAATATCGAAAAATGCTTGTATCTGTCTCAAGACATTAAATAATAATAATAATGCACCTGTAATAATAACAGATAAGTAATAGTTCATATCTTAAAATACTAATGGTAAAATCATGGTAAATTTTCGTTGTTTAAAGATGTGCCAGAATGATCTTTTTTTCTTTTTACAAGCTGCTGAATGATATTCTTGTTGATGAATACAGCTGTTTTTAAATTATCGCACTCATTACAAGAAAAAATCCAATACCTAGCTTGTTGTCACGGAAAATTTAAAATGAAATGCTTTTTTTTTTTTCTAATGCAAGCTCGTGCTTTATTTCCACGGTCCATGACACTTGCTTCAATCAAACAAGTTCCTCTTTGAAAAAAAATTACCATCAAACTATTTTTCGAACTTAATCCCTTGTCATCCAATTTTTATCAAGAGTGAGAGTTTCAAAGTGCGAGAGGTGCTCTTTCTGAGTGAGCCACCTGTCCCTCCCCCTTCATAATTACCCGAGGCGAAGAAAAATTGAAATTTGTGTTTCGCTCCGTGACTGATAACTGAGAAAATATTATTCCAGACGTTCTCTACGCCCGCGCCAGTGACGAACTTTTTAAGTGGATGTTTGAGCACAAAAGCAAAAAGTCGATAAATAAGAAAGATAAATAAAAATTATGTTTTATACTTTCTCTTTGCTTTCGGAATGAGTAATCACTAATTTTAGCATGGCAAGCAAGATATGAGTGATAGTAAAAACAGTGTAGATTATATATATATCCAGGGAAGAATTTGCCGCATTTTTTTCTCTGTAGAAGGAAAAAAAGTTTGTTTATTTCTATGAAAATAAAATATCCGTTGACGCAAAGATTTGTAGTGAGGTTTAACCATGCCTTTACAAATTGGAGTAATGTTTTGTATGCTTTTGTAAATTCATCCAGATTGTCTTATAATCCTTTTTGTAATTATTTCTTACTTGACTTCACGTAGTGGCTAATATATTCAAATTAAAAAATTCACTTTTTAAGTTTTTAAATTTTTATTAGATAAGCGTTTTTATTGTCCTTCGCTATCCAAAGTATGTGATTGGTGTCTTTTGAAATCTCTGTCTAATGGAAGTTTCTTAAATACAAGAAAATGCAATAGCATTTCATGCTTAATCACTTTTAACACGCTTCAGCTATAAGAGCGCTTATATTGCCACATTGAGTTATAAGAAAAATAAATTCAGAGAGAACTATACAAATAAATAATATAATTATATCAAAATGTATGGTGTTTTTTCTATTAATAAGTTTTTAAAAAAATCCCCTGTTAAATCTGTTCTACCTCAATAAGGAAATGGGAAATGAAACTTTATTTTAATTGGCTTTACCTGGTGGCCTTTCTTACCGTCGGGTCGTGGGTTCGAGTCCTGATGCTACTGAAGACCCGCCGTGTTGTTGGACTAATGCACATTAAATCTATCAAGGCTCCAAGACCTCCCTTGGAGTGGTGTGGAAGTTTGGAAAGGAAAGATCCGGCTCCAGCATTTTCCTCATTATTTTGTAAAGACCCAGTTTCCCTTCCCTCATTTAATCTCCCCGTCATTTGTAAAAAGTGCGCATTCACCAATTAAAAAGTCAGGCAATGAAGGTAAAGAAATTACTATTCTCAGGTGATTTACTCGGATTTTCGAATATTCAAAATTTAATACCTGTTTCATTTTCTGGGTGGAATAGGTCCCTACCCACGTCCGAACTCAGACTTTCTTTTTACTTATCTGATCTTTCTTATTCGGATCCTAGTTCTAAACTTCTAATCTGGATCCTACTACACGTCCTTTAACTGGTGATATTTCTACATCTAATATCAAATCATTCTTTTGTCAGCGTAAGCTTATGTCTGTCTTCGATTATCTAGCCTCTGATCGATCTCTCTTGCCACCAACCTTTTTATTAATCTCTCCACTGCTTATAAATGCTATCACATCAATCTCATTTATTACACTTCGCTATTTCTATTCTAATTCACGTAAGACGAGACTGATTCACAAGAAGAGGTTTTCTCAAATCAAATAATATCTTATAAAGGTTCCCAAATGTTAGTTGTTGGGAAAAAAGATGAGAAAATCCCTTTATATATATAATTTGACCAAGGTTCAAAATTACAAGGCCAGTCGCGAATATTCCTCGTGTTGCTTCCAATTACGATGCTAATAAACAATCAAATCTAAACTAGGAAGGGCGTTAATCAAGTTTTAGCTAAAAACATGACCAATGACATTCAAATCGATTCATGAGTTTCAAGTGCTAATTTCATCAAAGCATCCTGTAGAATCATGCTACTTACTATCAAGTAAAATAAGGGCTGGAGTGCGGTGTTGTAGATTGTAATGAGGTATTTAGAACTGGAATAAAGTACTTTTTAGCGACGAATCGATGCTTTGATCCACCCCTACAGGTCATCAAAGTATCTGTGATCGACGTTGCAAGCAAGAAGCTTTTACTGTAGATTGTTTGAAACGCTCAGTGAAGTTATATTTTGAATTGGAATTGTATACTTTATTCTTAATACAGAAGAGCCATAAAATCCTCATGTAGTTTGGGGTTTGATAAACAGGATACCGTTTCTGATTTTGTTCTTTTCTTAAAATTCTAAAGCGGGTTATGTGACTCATAGGCAACTTAAAATAACTTGAATTATTACACCCTTTTCATGAAAATATAATTAAAAGAAATCTCTTCATGTAACTTTTCTCTAATGTCACTTTTAAAATGCTTCCCTATTTCATATAATAATTTATTACCAAATGTTAAAATCTTAAATCGAGTCTTTTTATTCCCACTCTTTAAAATACTTCTCCTAACCCTTTTACATTTGAAATTTATTATGTTTATCTTCATCATTATTACTTCAAATTTCAGTTATAATGTTTGACTTTATGTAGCCCCTTCCCCTTTTAAGCACACTTAGTAAGAATTCAACCGTTTCTTCTAAAAATAACTCTTCTTTTTGCTACTTTTTTACGTTTCATTCTTCCTTTTATTGATTATTTGAAGTAAAAAAAATAGCTACCGGTCTTTTATAGTGTGTACTTTTACGCCACAGTGCCAAACGTTACTCATGCGTTTATTTTGAGAGAACTCGTATATCTAAAATTTATCATTCTTTTCTTTTTTAGAAGCGGCGAATTCGCTGAGAAAAGAAATCTTATTGTCTTTGGCCTCTGCAGAGTTTGTGTTCTGTGCTTTGGCATCGGCATTGATGAAATGTTTTCTGTATGTAGAGGCTCGATGCCAAGGCCAACTCTAAATCCCTTCCATTTGTCCTAATCTGACGTTTTTACCGATTTATTTGCCAATTATCCTTTGGGTAATATTTTATACGTCGTCGTCAACAAAACATTCAACGGGAATGCCTGAAAAATGACTTTTTTTCACCCTGCAGTGGACAAAAAAAAAGAAAGAAGAAAGTTACTGAGTCATATGATCTAAAAGTGTGAAAAAATCGTTAAGGTATTTTAATGCGGGATTGAAATTATTTGAGTAAATATTATTTTAACGAATAACTAATTTTTCATTCTTTTTTAAAATTTTCTTATTCGATTATTTTTTCTGTACATTCTCTATTTAAAAAAATCAGCCGTTAAACTGCTGTGAATTAGTTTGTAAAAAAAATATAAAATAATTCTGAAATAATTTAAAATAATTTTTAAAAGATTAATTATTAGATATGGTTTCAGAATTGTAAGAGCGTTTTAATTTCTTTCGCTTCTTTTTTGGAAGAAAATACAGAATATGCTCACAGTTATGTACTTAATTCAGAGTTTGTATAAATTTCCATTACTAATTTTATATTTTAGGACACGAGAAGGAGGTATCAGGCGAATGCTTTTGAACGAATTCATAATTAACTGCACAAAAATTCTTTCCATTTCCAATAATCAATTAACTGATTGGGATAAGATTTTATACTTAGATTAGGACTTTTTCTATATTTGGTTAATGAAATATTATGTGGAAACTGAGAAAGACTTTAATAACAATCCATAAATATCTAGTTTTAAGATTTTTAAATCCGTGAGATGTTGCACTTCTATTACCGCAACATCATGTTTGTCTAAGTTGAGAATTAACTTCTCGTGTAACTCGTATTACTATCACTCATGGAAAGTTACAATGGAAGGATTCTGAAATTTGAACACATAGTAGTAATATTTTTTTTTAAAAAAAAAAAATTGGTCTTTGATTCTGAGAATATTTAGTTGAATTTTTGCAAGGGACGTTATTAAAATATATATTAGTGTTGCCGTATTAGATTATAGAATGATTATTACGGTCTTATTAGACGATAGAAAAATGAATGCGACTTCATCAAATAGGGAAAACATTAACGCCATCATATTAGGTAATAGATTGATTAGTGTTGCCTTGTTAGACTACAGACAGATTAGTGCTGCCTTATCAGAGTATATACAGATAAGTACTTATATATTAAATGATAATTAGATTTTTACTGCTTTATTAGACTATAAACAGATCAGAACGACTTTACTAGGAGATAAATTATAACGTCTTTATTGAATAATAGATTAGTATGACTTTATAAGACAATAATTAGATAGCGAGGCCTTATTAGGTGATTGATTTTTTCTATGTATTGTTAGATCATAAGTATTATAATTTGGCCTTTAAATTTGTGCAAATTATTCCTGTATTAGGAACAAGATAGCATTTTCTTCGTTAAATTGAATTTTGTCACTATCTACTACACGAATTTAAGTCTTTAATTCTTGAAAGTTTGGATAAATATGATTTTATAATTAACTGCATTTTTCTTCTAGCTTTGTTTACTCAAGTGTGAATGATAAGACTTCATTTTGAATCATAATCAGATGAATTATGTTTAAATACATACTAGTTTACATACATACATACATACATACATACAATGTTTAAATACATATTTGTACTGATGAACTATGTTAAAATACATATTTGTACTGATGAATTATGTTTAAATACATATTTGTACTGATGAACTATGTTTAAATACATATTTGTACTGATGAACTATGTTAAAATACATATTTGTACTGATGAATTATGTTTAAATACTTATTTGTACTGATGAACTATGTTTAAATACATATTCTGAACTGACAGTCAACATTAATGTAGATACTTCAGATTTAGTGAAACAATGTTCATGGCTGATGGTCAGATAATATTAAATTGATAAAATATCAAAAAAGAACACAAAAAAATGAATAGCTATGTTCTATAAAATTTAAATTTATTGAGAGAGAACCACTTTTGATATATCAAGATCCAAAATGTAATTTAAGATTATTGATTAGATTTCTTCGCTTCCAATATTCCTACACATGCGATAAAATTGTAGGAATTCAGCTTGTTTAAAAATCTGAAATGGACTGATTTGAATGATCCTTTTAAATACCTCATCCACTTCATATCTTATTTAATTTTATTCAAGGCGACAGTGACTGTGACGCGACTCCAAAAGTTTCATACTACGTATAAAATGCAACAATCCTTCCAATTTAGAAAGTCATTGAACACAAACCAGTTGTTTAAGTTTCTTTTCCGAACCCAGACTGGAAAATTGTGCCAGCATACGCAAAAGTAAGCGTAGCGTTAAAGAGCCCTTACGTTCACCTGGATTTAAATTGAAATGTAGGCCATTCCGACACATAAACAAACCTCCCGGTTGCATATTCTTTTTTTAATGCTTCCTTCTGTCGCCTTGGCAGAGGGAGACAGGTAGGGCGTTCACGTGATCTTAATTAGTAATGGTTCCAATTTTAGTTTTCCCAAAGATCGCTACAATCTTGTGTAAATAGAGTGGAAGGTCGCATGCTCGGGAAATTTCAAGGGATTTATTCATGGAAATTGAATGTTGAATTCTGTCATCATTTCACTCGAAAAAGAGGAAAGTAATGTTTTTTGATTGACGTATTTTGCCTTATCTATTCCCACTCGAGCTCGTTTAGACATATATTGAATAAACAATGATGCGAGTTTCTTTTTGCATCTTTAATAGGAATCTTTAAAGATGGACAATTCAATGATCTGGCAATTCATGAGACGGAGTTCTTAAAAATATTATTAATACTACTAAAAAAAAGCTTTCGCCTTTTACTATTTGATTACATTATAAAAAATTACTAATTCGTATGTCAAAGCGCAATGGTCTTAACCAAAAAAGATTTTGTGAAAATATCCAAGTTACCATTTTTCTCCAATATATCTGCAAATCAAAAACACACATCCCTTAATTATTTATCAAAATATTTTTTTTTTTAAATTAAAAATAGTTATTAAGCTGATATTTTTTAGATATTTTTATTTGTATTGTTTAAATGAATTTTTAAGTATAAAAGGAGAATTTTAAAATTGTTTGTACTCTTATAGAAATGACTTTATAGTAGTTTGTATTTTTATAACAGATTATTTTCACTTATCAGCAATTAAATTAACTTTGTCTTTTATATTGATTTTGAAATCCAAGTGGAAAAAATAAGGTCTTATAAACATTTACTCATTAGCTTAATGATTTTTATTGATAAAACTTAATACATTTGCTTCATTACAATGTTTTACCGAATAGACATTTTCCATCCAAAGAGAAGAATCCAAATGTGAAAGACGAACGCGTTTTCCAACCATCAAAACGAGAATTTCAATCTCACCGAAGGATGTCACATGAAATAATATCAAACCCTTTAGTTATATTAGAAAACATCTATGACACGCGAAATTTATCAAGGACTTTTTCTTGAAAAGGATTTTTGTACAAAATTCAAAGTCAAGTTATTGATTCGTTTTACAAATGCAGAACAAAAATCAATTGCTTAAAGCATATAAAATATTAAATAAAATACATATATTATACAATCCGAAAATAATAGAATTTTAAAATTCTTGAAGTAATAAATTAAATATTGGTTGGAGTTTTGCCTATTTCCAACTATCAAATATTGTTCATAATACGTCATCGGTTTTAGAAATTTTGTACTGATTTTAAAACCAAGAAATATTAGATTTAATTCCATTTAATTCATGTCACACTTATGCGGCAACCTAATTAAACTACGCAATAAAGGAAAATCTTGTGACCTTTGATTTAATTCATTAATTTGTTTTATGGCATATAGATCAAAAAATTATTATCACCTTCAAAAAAAATATAGATAAAAAAAAGGTCAGTTATCACCTTCCTGTGACCTACAATGGATCCCTACACATGTCAATATAGACGCCAATGCGAATGAGTAGATTTGCTAATCAGGGAAACACAAAATGAACTAGACTTCTACCTTCACACAGGCTGATACAAACGCTGGACTAAGTACAGAATTTTTAGCAATCCTCTGAATACAATCTCTGAATTTTTAGCAATCCTGTGTATAGACCTGAACTGCTCCAGATCAGTAACATTCATAATGACAAGACTTGGAACAAATCAGTACTCGAGACGAAAACTCACCCTCACAACACTAGAACCTGTGTCAATTGTAGAAATTGCCCGTAAAAAAAACTACATTGAAATTAGAGTGTATTTATGATTGTCCAACCCTTTCACCGAGCCTTTTTAAAATTTGACATAGCCACGCTCATTTATTTATCCCCGCGGAAATTTCTCTGCGACCCTAAGGCACTTCATTTGGCAGCTGCTGTCATTCAGACCTTTGAGACTATGTAATGTATATTCCGCATTATCCATGGACATGACAACAAAAACAACGAGGTGGAAGAATCAGGCGTCTAGGCTTTCAGATATTTGTCCCCCCACCCTCCGCGCCATTTTGTACAAAAGGTTTCCTGGTATCTGAAACCTGGGAAACATCTAAGCTTCGGTCAAGTCATTCTTGTGAACAATATGCCCCGAGGAGAGCTTTCAAAAAATTTATCGGTGACTGATCTTATTATCCCGAATTATGTGATAAAGGTATAAAAGCAGTACTGATTCAAAATCATTTCAACGTAAGAATTTAATTGCCAAAACCATTTTGTATAGCTTTAATGCGATGTTAATTAAATTAACCGAATTGTAAGAGACTAACACGCCGAAAGAGGATTTAATGTATATTATGATTAATTGAATATTTTATTACTGTCGCCAAAAAAAAAAGCGTCACGAGGATTATTGGCGACTGAACTTGTTATGAAGAACACGGGCAAATGATGAAGAAGACATAATGCTATATAAATTGAAGTGAAATGAGAGAGAGAGATGGGTCAGGATGTTTGAGAAATCAAAAGGTGCTGTTAAGAATTTAATAGAAGGGATTGCGTAGAGTAGAGGAAGATTAAGGTGATTGAAGAAATCAAGAGCGTTAATAGGTAAGAAAGAGAGATATTGGAAGTTTTGAGCTACGAGATTAGATCCGTGATAACCCTGAAGTTGTTGTTAGATGAATGACGGTCTCATACCCACCTTTAAAAGTGGTTGTGCAAGTATCCATTTCTGATTCTCTATCGAAATAGACGCGTGAGGGTTTGTGCATGCAACTTTTTGACGATGATTGTATAGACTTTTGATTATTCTATGAGAAAGATAGTCGATGTACCAACTTAAGTATCATCACTTGATTGAGGCTCAAAATTCGAAGTCCAGTACCAATAGTCCTCGTGCTGGTCTAGAATGAAGTTAATACAAAACGTTCAGATAAGCACTAATTAAAAAGATTCGTTTAATTAATGATAAAAAAATAGCGCGAAAAATTGTCATAACGCAAATAAGTAAAATGCAATTGTTGTCATGAATCATTGTTCTTACTGCTTTCTTGAAACATGCTGTTGTTTCTGCCATGTCGTGGATTCGAGTCCTGATTGCACAAAAGATCCCTTGGGTAACGGGGTCGATGCACTTAAAATATGTTGAGATTCAATGTCCTCATATTGGGCTGGTGTGGAAGTTCGGAGAGGGAGGTGCCAACTCGGGTGCCGTACTCGTCACTTCAACGAGTTTCAATTTTAGTTTTGATTCAATTTTTTTTACGTCGCACAAGAAGAAACTCGAGGGCTGTTGGAGACGGACTTCTTAATTTTGAACCTCGGTCAAGTGACGAGGACGACACCTGAGCTGGCACTCCCCACTCCTGACATCAATACCACGTCAACGGGAGGACTTAGGGCCCCGACAGATTTAACGTGCATCAGCCCCGGCTATACGACGGGTCTTTATTGGCCAATGATCGAACCCGCGACTAAACGAAAACCGCCGGACACGAATTTCAAATCATGACCACTAGGTTACCGCGGCCACTCAACGAGTTTCAAAATGGTGTGGTCTATTGCCACTAGCTCCCGTTTGCTTCTTAGTGCGACGTTAGTCCAATAAAATCGAATTATAGCTTATTTGAACTAAATTTATCAACACCAAATATGAGTGTTGTAACGAGTTCTCACGTGCATTTCCCTTTAGCTAACTTACGAGGCTACTTTACTACGATGTTTGATATGAGAACGTTGCCTTGTGAAAAGAATTGTGATATATGTAAATTTGCATTGCAATATTAAAAGAAATGTTACAAAAAGGAAGGAGATAGATAGACAGGAAAGATTCACAGGAACACTATATTGGTTAGAATTTGTGGAGATATGCTGAGTGAGTATACCTGATTCGGATCTTTGGCAGAATAATCCCACTGTAGCTTATGCACGTCATAAGAGGCGACTAAAATGGGTACCCAGCATCTGGGGGTATAGCAGGACACCCTGCCTCTGGGGATTATATCAGGGGACCTCAGGGTCTTGCCTCCTTCTGGTAAGTAAGGGCATTTTGACTCTGAAGTAGCTTAGTGATCTTTTTCATTCCTATGGGGTTTACTGTCTGTGATAAACACGGGTGACTCACCCCCGAGTTACCCTAAAGATACTTCTTTATTTTCAATCCTCTTTCTTATCAACCAATTTTTGTACTTTTTTCAATTTTTTCACGTCAAGACCACAGTTAAGTCTTGTTTGGCGCAGCTTAGCCACATCTAGCTCTTGCACCAATAACCTTTACATTAACTCACACTCACTCACCTGATTGGGATCCCATCACTAGAGGTCTACAGGAATCTAATCCAGTTTATTCAACCCTACTGTTTTGAGTCATTAAAATAAGTAGAATTTTCCATTATAATATTTGGTTAAAGATTCGATTATCATATGATTAATTTGTTTTGATATAGCTTATCCAAACTGTGAATAAACTGGTAAAAGGTAATTGACTGATTATTACTTCGTCCCTGTGTTATTAATAATGCAGACGTTTCGTTCCAGTGTTTCTGAATAGCATGCATTCAATGCCCTTTGAGTTATGAATTAGAATTGAAACAACAAAACCTTCATTACCGATGTCCAATAAAGATTTGATAAACACTGTTGGCCCTTCATGAAACTTGCAATTGACTGCATTGAAAAAGACTGCCCATGATTGCATTATGTTTGTAATGCTTTTCCTTAGTCAGGGCTCTCGTCTGCTGTCAGTTTTTATTCATCAATGTCAGAGGAATTATGTGAAGTTTTTATACTATACTTTTCAAACCTGGAATATTGAATTTTTGACTGGATTCACAAATACATTTGAAATTGTTAAAAAGATATATCTGCGTATTAGTTTCTGTACCTGATTTCGAAAATACCTTTGTGCTCATTTCAGCTTTTGTGGTATCTTGATCTTTAAATACTCTTGAAATGTACTGGTAGAAATAAATTTAAAATAAACTTTTTCTATCCTTTTATATGTATTTATTATTATTAAATCGAAGGAGCAGGAGATAAATAAATGATTGAGAAAGGGATATTATTTCTACGAATACGAGACGATGTCTATAAATAAATCTTTAAATAAGGTGAATGAAATTAATAAATCACTTAAAGTTTTTAACTGTGAGATCATGAATTATTTGATATTCGTGTTAAAAAGCCTTAGTCAATTTTTGGATTCCCATATTATTAAATAATATAATGTGTGCTTTTTATGCATACAAAATAATATTTGAAATAAGTTTAAAAGTTGTGAAACTAAGTATTGAATGAAAAAAAATCCGAATATTATTTGAATTTATTGCATTTTCATCAAAACAAATTTTTTATTCACTTTTTAGCAACCAGTGTTGAACTCCTATGAACTTAAAGCAAAAACTTCAAATACATTGTTGAGTTTTTTTCTTTGAAGTACAAAGGACATATGAAAGAAATCTTTGTTTACATCATTTATTCCCCTCTGTAAACAATACACTTGTAAAAAAATCGCTCATCAGGACATGCGACCTTTTTTTGTTTTCCTTCTTATCGCTCACAACACCCTCTTCGAAATCCTCCCACGGAAGCGATGCACGGGCTAGCATTCCGGAAGTCATTTAGCCTCTTCTGTCCTCGCTGGGGTGCGCCTTCTCTTTTTCTTCTTCCATCACTCCCTTTTGTTTTGAATTTTAGTTTTGTAAACCTCCTTTTTACCTCTCTGTCACCTTCTGAAGGGGAAAAAAATCTTTAAAAACTTAAATACTCCTACAGGAGAGAATTACCGAACCCTAACTCCTTCCGACATGCTTTTCTTCGGATGGATCAGTTTTTATTTTTCATCTCTTTCGCCGAAGGAGTAGGAAAAAATCTGACTTTTTTTTTCCGTCTTTTTCTCCACCCCACTTTTTTTTTTATTCGGGGTGTTGAACAAAAGGTGTTAGTGCTGAAATGGGAAGCAAAAGAAAAGTCCGACGAGGAGTCCTTTTCGTCCCCCTTTTGGATCCTGTTCTTGATTTGGAGCGTGAAAGAGTGGGGTTGGGATACTTTTTTTTCTCTCCTTCACTTGCGAGTTCAAAATTCTCCAAACTGAATATTTCTTTGTGATTGTTTTTAGATCACAAAGAATGATAAAAAGAAAATATTTAAAGCCGTTAAAAATAACGAATGTTTGGTACACTAAAGGTACAGTGAACTTCTGAGTTTAAATTAGAAAAAAAAAAAGTAAATGACTTCTTCAAGATTTAGGGTATTGAATATCAGATTTCCTACCATTGTGCCTTTGCCTCGTTAATTGTTTGTTGAAAAATAACATTATTCTTTTGTCATTCTTAATTTTTATTTGGACATTTTTTGAGTTTATACGAAGAATTTATAAATTAAAGCTTATGGAAAATTCCTCATTCACAACAAATTTTTTGCCATAGTTGTAGAAATTAGACTCTGATTTATACTATGTAATATTGTAAATGATGCTGAATAATCCGTTTTGCAGAATAGTGGAAAACTGATGCTCGTAAAAATTTGTCTGGACCTCACGTTAAATCCGTGCCATCATCTGACCGAAATTTTCAATTATAAGGTTCTTAAACAAACTGCACTCTGTGATGCCCATAAATGGGGCAGGTCCCGATGTTCTAATGCAAAGAACGGATGTCAAGTTGACTCGCCTTCCCATTGGACAATATTCTCTTTACACACAAACTTCTATTGTTCGCAACATTGCCCCCCCCCCCAGTGTCCTTGTCATGTCACACCCGTGCATCCTATTTTAATTGATTGACCAATGTTTCATAATCATCTATCTATTTGTTTTAATTCATCTGTTTTGAACTTGTCTCATATGGAAGGAGAAAACTCCTACTACAACTGTTTGCCTTTTTAAATATAAAAAACTGTCTTTTTATATCATATTTAAAATTTTATTCCAAACATTTTACATTATACCTTATGTATTGTTGCACTTTATAAATCATTTTATCGTAAGGTGGTTTTGAAAACTTTTGTCATATTTAAACGGATGTTAGGCGCAGTTTATCTAGACTTGGCTCTTGCACCGTCACTATCGTTCTCTCACTCAAAAGCATCTGGTGGCAGCCATACAGAAGGGGTTATAATGTTACATTTTGTTGTATACTTAGCCATGTAGGTATTTTAGGCCATGAACAAGCGGACTAGGCTGCACGATCCTCAACAAATCCTCTGCATCTAGCAATTCCGCTAACCTCGAACTCTTCATTTTAAAAGGCATTAAAACGGCATGGCAAGTAGCGTAGTCTGAAGACTCACAAGTTATACTCGACGAAGCCCATTACTAAAACCTGATGCAATATTCCAATGCGAAGAGTGGATGTCGATTTGCCTTTTCATAGGGAGTATGCGTCTAACATATATACATCTTTTCTTTTTTTGGCGACAGTGTTCCCGAATATCTATCCTGTCATGCTCCATACATTATTGATCACATTTTAATAGATTGACCATTGCATCATTATCATCGTATCAGTTCTTTAAATTCAACAGTTTTAAATTTGTCTGACTTGGCGGGGGAAACCTTCCTATCACAACTTGTTTGCGTTTTTATTAAAAAAAATGGATTTTTTATATCATATTTGAAATTTGCATTGTTTTTACCAATCAAATTTTTATCTATAATTTAAACTTAATGTTACTCAAAAAAGAAATAACCGGGAAGTAGTTTTAACAAATGATTGACGCAGCGTAGCTTGGTTTGACTCTTGTGCAATAAACGCAGAATCACTCACTCTTAGAGTAAGGTCCATATACAATTGCTGTAGTACTGTTTCAGAATAACGGGTTATTCAAAACCACTATTTGGGGGATAAAAATTATTTGTTCATATGTAAATGATGAAGTTTATTTTGCATAAGAAATATTTATTTTACAATATATTCTTGCAAACTTACTAAAATTAAAATTTAAACTTATTACTTTAGCAATTGCAAAAATAATTGCAAAACATAAAATTGTGTTTTGCATAAGGGAATATAAAGACGAAACATGAAAGATGAATTCAAAATTGATATAAAGTAGTCTTCGCTTTGTAAACGTACATCCTTAAGAGACAGTAAAGCCGTGAAAGACTTTTCATAATTTTCGTTAATTAAAATGTTAAAATACTAATATAATATATCTCTCTCCCATGAAAACAAATATAATAAAATATCACTCGAAAAATAAATAAACAAAAATAATTTGTTGGGTAACCAGCTTGTATTGTTACATGTTTTTCTTTTGTGGGATATGATTGATATATTAATACTTATTTTTATATTGGGTTATATAATGTCAAAACAGAGAAATCGTACCCTACTCACAAAATCTTAAATTTATAAAAAAGAAAAAGTAATAATTTTACAATGAAAAACGCCAGATATTCTAAAGACAAAAGCTAAAACGAAAATTACAAATGCTGCGGCCCGATACAATTCTAGTTTTAAAACTATTCCTTACGTTTCATCTTCAAAATCAATTGCTTATTATAAATAAGTTTAAAATAAGTCGATGATATGGAAACGGTAAAATAAAATTCTGCAGCTTAATATCATAATGTTTGTTCTCTTATATAGTTTATATTACCTTTTAACAAAAACTTATTTTAAACTTTTATAACTTCATCTGGGCATATAAATTTTATACATTATATACATTTTGAGTTTGTAAAATTGTCAAGAAATAAAAAGCAGAAGAAACATACACGAGGAAATACACAGAAACACCTGTAATAATCAGTTTCTTTCCGAGATGAGATTTCTGAATTACCAGTTTTAAGTTATCCTATATAATGAATGATAACAAAATCAGGTTTCTTAAATGGTCCCAGTAATTGGTCCGACTAAGTTTGAAATTGAATGTAAAAAAGTTTTGTAAAATTAAATACGAAAGTGTTTCTATTCAAGATCAGAGCTCTTTAATACGATAAAATAGTCATTTTGGAGACAAATATCTTGCTATTAACTTTTTCATATATTTTACTTTCAAGTCTCAGTGAAATGAGAATTAATATCTTTCGACAAGCATTTTTTATGTAGATCAATGAACTAAAGTGCTTAAATTCGCTGTTTACTTTAAGTGGATGCTTTAAAAGTAATAAATAACCATTTCAAAATTAATGAATACGCATTAACATCTTTCAGTGAACCTATTTTCTATCGAAACAAAGTAACGAAAGGAAAACTAATTCAGAGAAAACTTTTTTTTTACCCTTAGAAAAGTGCGATGAGCGAAGTGCTTTGTAACATTCCCCTTGTTTTCCAAATCGTAACAACTCCCCTGAGTGCAACTAAGCATACTCAAGCCGTCCACGTGAAATGAGAAACTTCTCATTTGAGTTACAGTCAAGTCACTCTTGAGACTAAACACACTTACGAAAGAATGAACCTGCTTCATTCCAGAGTAAAATAGTAAAGAAAACAGCAGCTTTGTAGTACGTGACTAACTCCCTCACTAACCCACTGGGATTTCTATAGCTAATATTTGAAAAGGACGCTCTTTTTTTCTATTCTTAGTACACCAGAAAGAGAAAGAGGGGAAAAAATGCACTAATAAAATATCTTAAACCAGCTGTCTAGTATTTGGATGCTGGGAATTTTGTGTTGTCTATCAACGTCTCTTGTCTGTTTCTGCGTTGAAATGTTAATTAATTTTGACGGATTTAGTTGGATAACTTCCTTGGTTTTCCTCCATGACTTAACCTATATTTCATCCAATTTGAAACTATTAGTGCGGCAAATGTTTTAGCGCAAAACAGCAAGGTAGGAATTTAACTATTTGCTGCAATGTTACGCCTATATGTAAAATGTTTTGCTCTTAAATTAATATGTTAGGGCCGCACTAACCCTAATTTTTCTTGATTGGATCTACTGAAATCATTATGAGATCGAGACCTTGTTCCATTTAAGACCCTTCATATGGAATAACTGATGTATTATAAATGAAACTGAGCCTCAAACCTACTAAAAGAGTAATATGGTACAAGAGTAATATAACTCGTGAGACATCATCCTTGTCACTTAAGTGTAACTCGCAATTACGGGATTCTTTGCCTATTGCCATGATATATCTTTAGATTCAAGTTTAATCAAACATCAATAATTATATTAACTTGAAGAGATATCTAAATTTTTTAAGAGATCCGTCGAGTCGTTACATTTTTTTTAAGAGAACAATCCGAAATTATATTTTCAATCTCCTCCAACAAAGAAAGCAACCGAGAAATATCTGAATTTCATATTCCTTTCACATGCAGAAGCATTTAAAACTTTCACGACGATAAGATGTTAAAATAGGCTGTTAAATTTTTATTATATCTTGAATGTGAAGATTATTATTAATAGAAAAGAAAGTGTGGTTTTATTTCATGAAATATTATTTAATTTAAATACGTTTAATTAACTAAAGATAATGAATAAAGTAAGAGAAAAAGTAGGCATCTACTGTCGTTATAAAAACAGATTTTGACTATAGTTCACGAAGAAATTTGAAAAAAAAAAAGAAGCATTGAATTTTATTAATCTATGTGGTAATATTTAACGTATTTTTAAAGCAGCTTCAATTTATGTGCGGAATTACTTAGAAATTGTATTTATCTGTACTGAATATGATTGTATCAAAATAGCTATTGTCACAAAAGTATACGAGGTGGGGCTATTAAATAACGGGACTGAAGCTGCTTCAGAAGATGTGCGCATGCGCCAAACGCCAGGAACCGATATCTGTTTAGCGTGAAGCCTTCTCTTTCGAATGCAGTCCCTTTCGTTTCTGTAAAAAAAAAAATGTATACCCGTAGTTTTCGTTCGCATTAGAGTTATTTTTCTGTTTCGCCGGAAAAATAAGTGAGCAACGAATTGTCGTGAAACTTCACATGAAACTTGGAAAGCCGGCTACTGATAATTTATTGTACGGCATTGAATGTTTATCGCGTGCACGTGTTTTCGAGTGGTTTAAGCATTTTCAAAATGGCCGAGAAGACGTTGAAGGTGATTCACGCTCGGGTCGCCCTGCTTCGTCAAAAACGGATGACAATATCGAGAAATTCGATGATCGGGTTCGAATTGAGTCGATTAAGTATCCGTGCGATTGCTGAGACAGTAGGAATTGACAAAGAATCCGTGCGGCCAATTTTTCCAACAAGACAATGCGCAAGATTATTCCAAATTTTTTTCAAACAAATTTCTAGTCAATTACAGCCTCTCAGTGTTAAACCATGTGCTTATTCGCCAGATCTTCAGCCATGCGATTTCTGTCTGTTTCCTAAGGTGAGATATGCATTAAAAGGAACAAGATTTGAGTCCGTTGAAGCTATGAAAGAGAAAGCGGCGTGCGTCCTGAAAGAGCTGACAGAAGACTTAGAGCACTGTTTCGAACAATGGAAGATTCGCATTGAAAGTTGTAAGGATAGAGGAGGAGTGCATGTTGAAGGTGATAATAAGTTAATATATCTGACATCAAAATAAAATGTTTGCAGCATCAGTCCCGTTGTTTAATAAACAAACCTTGTATATTATGCAAAAACATACGCAAATATCATATCCGTCTCAATTAATCTATAAGAATTTATATTTTTATTGCATTAAATTTTTTATTGTTCTAAATATAAATTATAATACAAAAGGACCATTAGATGGAACAAGAAGTAATTTGAAAGAGCCAAAAATTAAAAAATGATTTAAAAATTGTCTCATTGGATAAATATATTTTTTGAAAAAAGTAATTGAAGTTTAGTGACGATTTTTCCTTTAAGTCGACAAGTAGACAATCGAGTGCAAAATCATTACGCAATACCTCGGAAACTATTTATAGTTAACCAGTTATCTTAAAATAGTGCATGGCTCTTGTAATTGATTGGCAGATTTAATTAACTTCTTTGACGGTGCAGACAGTTTTGGGAAAGTTTTCAATAATATTGAACAATGGAAGCAGAAAACATGCATTCATTTCAGAAATAGATTCTTCGTCTTTTTTGACGTCAAACATATTTGTAATGAGGTTGTTCAAATTTATCAACTCAAAAAATCGTTAATTTCTCAAGCGACTTTGAATATATAATGATGAATATATCTTTACGGGACTTTTTCCATTCATGCAATGCTTTAAATTCATCATACAGAAATTTCATTTTTTTTTTTATCAAATATCAATTTACTGCAGAACCAAAGAAAACCACGCTGTTCATTGTGTTAAAATTATTCAACATGTTACTGATTCACTTGAAGTTCAGAAGAAATGTAGTTATACTAGTAGTTGAATGAATGAAAATAAGTTTGCTTAAAGATTTCAGGAATGGAAGATAAAAGTGTCCAATTGTAAAGACCCTTTCTTGTATTTATCGTCAAACACTCTTGAAGGAAATGTTCCTTGTGATTCAAAAATTTGATTCTTTTTCTCAATTATTTTTATATCTTAAAGTTCTAATACAGAACAATAAATAACGGGCTTAGCTACATTAGATATTTTTGAACTTATTCGTTGGGCCGCACTACAATTAAAAATGAAAATTTGGGATCAATTGGTCTCATACTTATATCCATGCAATGAAAATGATTCTCGTACTACGGTCAGTAAGATTGAAAGAGAAGTAATAAACATTACCGATTCCTTAGATTCAGAATGCACAGTTTCTTCGACATCTGTAATTACTTTATCTCCATGGAAGATAAACATAACTTATGGATCAAAACAGAAATAGATCATGAGAATCTTTCCCTGGTACACATAAAAAAATTGTTAAAACAAAAGAATGGAGCAGTTATTACTGGACAGTTAAGGAAAATTTTTATTCTAATTGCGTACGATTCTTTAATAATTATTAAAGCAACAAGTATTGAAATCTGAAAAAGATCTTATTATGGAGATCATATTTAACAGACCAAAGTATTGATTGATGTCTGTTACTCGCAAATATTTTAAAACACGGTGACAAATATATCATGTATTTGATTATTTATTTTATAATTGTTTCCATTGAGAAAAATTATTCTTGTACAAGTATTACTTATAATTTTTGTAATAAAATTGTAGAGCTTTTTGTAAATTATTTATGTTCTGAATATTAATTTCATATCCTTTGTCCCCAGTGTACAATAATCAAATAAAACATCTTGTTATTATGGATTTTTACTTTGTATTCATGATTTAAAGAATTCACGGTAATTTACCGGTCGATCAATTTTGTTTGAAAATTTTACCAAATTACCAGTGATGGAAAAATTTGATAAATTTGTAGTCACTAGCTACGACCGTTGAATGTTGGTCAGTTGCTTGCGGTGTTACAATTTATGAACATATAAGTCTCGAGGAATTGAATAATTTGTTAATATCTACAAAACCATACATGTAAAAGACACTTCTATTTCTGAGACGTAATTTTTGGCAAAAAGCAATTCATTATTCACATTAAAATAAGATACTTCATTACTGTATACTGATAAATGAAACAATTTAAATTCAGATCTCCACTGAAACTCGGAATGTTGTGCAGCTACATTATTTTTATGAAATAAAAGTAAAATCTGAATGAATCTTTTGCAACACTTTTATCTTTCACAATCTTGTTGAGAAAAACTATGGACACTTTTTGTCACTGGTATTTGTACTTAATCTCGAGAATGAATTCATCTGTGGTCAGTACAGCATTTAATACAAAAACCACAATTCACATCATGTCCTCACCGTACGAATCTTCCACTCGGGTCTTAAGTCGAGGAGGAGTTGTCTCTGTTCCTAAAATACCCGTTTTTCTGTCCCACGACAATCAGAGCGCAAACATCTCTTCTAGTTCACGGTAGCTAAGGCAGGAGAAAAAACAAAAATGACATCTCTCTCTTTTTCCTCCGTTTGCTCTCTTTTACTTCACTTTTCTTCAGCCGCAACCCCTTCGCAGCCCCACCCGGCCGATAATTACCGGATTCGGGGCACGCAGTACTTGAGGCTTTGTTATAACACAGCTGTTCGCAGTAGTTCTTTTACCGCACGTTTGTTATTAGTGATTTTCTGTGGGGCGCTGGGTATCATGCTGAGGGCGGTACCTGTGTATTTTGGACTTCATCCATACCATCGTATGAAATACTTAACGCAAGAACCGTGTAATGCAATTTGTTTTCCTGCTGGTTTCTTTTCCAAAGAATTAATAAAAGTATTTTTTAATTTATTTATTTGTGCTTATTGTTTTAACGAAGTACTTAAAACGTTAATCTTTTCTAATTCACAAATACATGTCATTTTATCGTTAGCTTATATTTGATTTATAAATATATTCACTTTCAATCGCAGAAGTTGAATAATTCACTGAAAATTGGTATATTTTATATTCCCTTTATTTGGTGGTCCTTTCTTTCTGTAAAGATAAGAAAGCTCTAAAAATCTATCAAACAGTCGGAAATGAAGTTTATATTAGTTAAAAATTCAAGCATCTTTTTAATCTTTCGTATTAACCGATTTCAATATTTCTATCGTGTTTCGTGATTCTTGTATGTTAAACGAAACAATAATGTTAACAATCAATAGATTTGATATTGAGAAAAATACATAACTATCAGCATGTAATGTATTGGGGGATAAACAAAAACATTCGTAGGAACGCGTCAAAAGCTTCGAATCAGAATGCTTATCATAATCCTTCACAACGGAAAGTAGGTAGAATCCCTGTCTTGCTGAAGAAAGAACGATTGGAGATTGCTGCTTATCAGGTGAGGCCTTACTCATTTCCAACTACAAACCACTTTCTAACATGTAAAAATTTCACTTGGTGTTCTATATATAGTTAGAGGTAAATTATCTTCATATAATTTCCTTTGCAAAATATGCGTATTGTTCCTTGTTATTTATATCGTAGCGCCTTTTAATACTATATTTTTATCTATTCTAACAGCTGCATTACAAGTGATATATTCATACACTATTTTATGGTACTCTAAGCAAAACTTGGATTCTCATCTTTCTTGGGTTTATTTTCCCCCCCCCCCCTCATATTGCATTTCTGATAGATTTTGAAAACTACTTTTTGTAAATAAAATATTGAATACTGTAAGCTTCTAACAAAAATATATACTTCTTTCGTGATCAAATAATTGTATATTATTTCGTAAGAAAACTTTAATTATTCCTACCTTTATCAAAATGATATAATTAATTAAACAACAAAAACGAATAACAACAAAAAACGTAATCAGTGTATGGTACTAAAATCGGGAAAGTAAAAGTTATTATTGCAAATCTAATTATTTTAAAATACGAGTAATGTAGCGAGAGAAAATTATGTTCTTGCTTAGCTTTCAACAATTATGGATGTGACCGACGCAGCTGAGTGTTCATGATCACTAACTCGCTGCCGGCGTTGCTTCAGTCCAGTGGTTAGTTCAAGTCCTGATTCAATTAAAGAACTGTCGTGTAACGGGACTAATTCTCGTTAAATCTGTCCAAAAATCAAAGTTCCTCAAGTTGGTGTCGTGAAGAAATTTGAAGAGATAGGTGCTTGCTCAAATGTCGTACTCGCCACGACCACGGTTCAAAATAATGAGATCCATTGCGTCATGTTGCTTTTTAGTGTGACGCTGATAAATAAAACAATTACGATTATATATGCCAATATGCACAAAGCCTTTGTTTTTAGTTCTAAAATTTTCATCACCTAGTGATTTCTCAAATAATAATGATTGATTTGCGACATTAGTAATATATAGTCATAACACAAATAAATAAATTATAATTTTGATTTTACTAGGTATATATATATATATATATATATATATATATAATATGGTTGATAATAAAATCCTCTCATGGTAATTAGATATTTTCCCCATTATATATATTAGAATATTTTTCTCCATAGTTCTCTCTTGCCAATGAGTGTGCTGTTTTATAGTCTTGTTGATCTTGTAATGAAAAGAAATATTAGTGACTTTATTAGTCCCATAAATTAATAATATATATTTAAGTCAATTTTTCATTGATTAGCTATAATGTTAATTGCGAGGAAGACTCAAAAAGTAACTATTTATCTCGTAAAGTTGGTGCTACCATTGTCTGAAGTCATCTGTTAAATGCCATCGGAAACAAATTTGATACTGCTTCATATGTTAACTTTAATTTGGTAGAGTTTTGCTGCCTAATAAAATTTGAATTGATGCCGCGACGAGTTAACATCGTCATTTTGCTATGAATCGCAACCATGGATGAGACTTGGATTCATTATTACACACCAAAACCCAAACAACCTTCAAAATAATGAATTGTTTTTTCTCAAAGTGCTCCAAAGTAGAAGAAGACGGTTGGAAAGGCATCCTATTCATGGATCTCTAAGAAAAAGGAAGTGTGATCAATGGACAACTCTGCGGGGAGTTTACCCCATTCCCATTTCCCATTCATAATAGTCCTTTTCCAATCCCTAACGCGAATACTATTTGAACCGTTCTTGGACCTTAGAATCATTTCAGAAGATTCTTTCTCTTTTTGCTATTTCCGATTTTTTTTTTACTATCATATTTTAACTTTTAAGCTTTTGATATTTTATTTTATTGATAAGAGTATATATTTAAATTCTATTTCAGTTGTGCAGAACGTTTCTAAATAAAGTTGTAGATTGCCTCATGAAGTAATTGTAAAATGTAACAAGGCTTAAAACTATTTCATTTTCTTTTAGAATCAATAGAAATAAACAAGCGTATTTATACACAATGTTTATTTTTCCTTTTCGTGAAACACACCATTCATCACTTTTCTGTCATTCGCTAAATTCGTTATATATTATGAAATGTGCATACACAATCGACAGATATTCCGCTTTTTGTTAATGAAAATCTTGAATAAAAGCTCTGTACATTTTTTTGAAAAGAAATTCATGTGAAGAATCAAAAATAAATTATTACAAAAAGAAGCAGCAGCCAACCGCTTTTTTTTAATCCAATCATCGATCACTGTACTATCAATCAATTTTAACTGTCATTTGTGTCTCATTCATTTTGATAAACCAATTAATAACTTGCGTTCGAGCTTTTTTTTGCACCATTTTATTCAAGGAACGGTAGGTAATTCCGTCTTCTTTTTTTCCCCTCTTTCAATATACTTCCGCGGATTGCTCCTTATATTAAGTATACGAAATCAACAAGTTCTTGTCAACCCGGTAGGTAATTACACGGAATTAACTTTTTAATCACTTTTCTTTTGATCGTTTATCGTGTTCATGATTTCAATGCCCCGAGGCGCTTGGGTGCCGAGCTATTAAAGGAACATGGACTTTTCGGTTTTAATCAAGGAATTACTAATTGGAGTAATCAATACATGAAGGGTGCTTGAACTCTTCTCTCCCTCTTGATGAGATTTCCATTGGCTCTTGATGAATACCGGATTTTTGTTTTGTTTTGTGTATTCTATGTATGTGGGGTTTTTTTATGGGACGGTCAATTAATTCTTCAAATGGAGTCGGATGGCTTCCTATAAAATATTAAAAAGAAAACTATTTCGCTGCTTGATTTAAAAATTATATATCAATATGTTAATGAGTGTTAAAATGACGACTATTTATTTTATTACTAATTGACTGGCGTGAGTTTGTTTTGTACCGTGAAAAATCTTTCGTTTATTCAACAGAACAAGGCAAAATTTTATGACTTTTTGAACACTACAGAATAAGAGTAGGCAAACTATTTCTTGAAAGAGCCAGATCATAAAATTTTTAAGCTCAACTGTCCCGAAAACAAACTCGAAGATTTTTACCTGAACGATTTTACTCATAGAGCAACAGCAACAAAAAAATGAGCTTAATTTTTTTTTGTAGGAAGTGACATTTTTATATACACTTGCTCTGGCCTTTCCAAAGAAAAACATAAAATATTAGGTTGTCAAGTATGAAATAAAGCAAAAACTGCACATAATTGAATTCGATTTTTTTTCCAATAAAAACTTTTTATTTTTAATCAAAGTATGCACCTATATTATCTATATACTTATACCATTTTAGATGTAACTCATTTATTTCTTTGCTGTAGAAGCCTGGATCACGGGAGTCGATGAACTCTTGAAACGCCATTTTAACAACCTGTGCGGAATTGAATTTTCTTTCAGATAAAAAGTTGTTTCAATTTTGAAAGAAAATGATAGTCAGGGGGGGGCAAGGTCTGGCGAGTACGGTGGGTGACAGAGAGTTACCAACTTCAATTCCTGTAGATTTGACACGGTCATTCGTGCGGCATGTTGTCGCGCGTTGTCATGCAGGAAAATTGGAGTCATCCGTTTGGCTGTTTAATCGCAAGATTTCTCATCATTTCGTCTAGTTGATAACAGTAGACATCCTCCGTGATCGATTGGCCAGGTTCTATAAAGCTGTGGTGGATGACACCTGAGCCTGACTACGAAACAGTGACCATCAGCTTCTTCTGGTGAATGTCTCGTTTCGGACAGTGTTTTGGAGGTTCATCTTTGTCCAACCATTGCGATGAACGCTTACGATTATCGTACATGATCCATTTTTCATCGCACGTAACGATTTGATTGAGAAATGGTTCGGTTTTGTTGCAAGAAGGAAAAGAAAGACATGCTTCTTCCTTCTGTGCATCAGTCAATTCATGCGGTATCCTCTTGTCCAGCTTTTTCACTTTACCGATTTGTGCCAAATGAGTCAAGATTGTTTGCTTTGATACATTATACATTAATGATAATTCACATGCACTTTGGCTGGAATTTGCTCCCACAGTGGCTTTCAGGACGTCATTATCCACTTGAGTCTTGGGTCGACCACGTGGTTCATTAGACAGGTCGAAATCTCCCGAACGAAATTTCTTAAATCAACGGGCTACAGTCGCGTTTGTAGCCACTTAAATGCCGAACACACTATTGATATTGGCAACTGCCTGCCGTGTTGTAGCGCCACGGTGGAACTCATACTTCATCAACGCACGAATTTCGCTGATTTTCATGGTCTCACTTAATCACCTATACAAAAAAAAAAAAAAATTGCAAATTTTTTCAAACTGAAATAAGCGTTAAAAAGAGGAAAAGATGTACCTATCACACGAAAAACAAATTATGCCAAAATACGACATCTAAATGAGGTTATGTGCAATTGAAGTAAATAACATGAACTTTGCTCCATTTCATGATTGACAACCTAATATTTCCATGCATTAATAAACCTATTATAGAACTAACTAAATTTTGTGCTATTGTGATAAATGCAATCGTTTTTTCTGAGATAATATTTCATCATACTAAAGTACGGGGTTGTACTTATTATCAGTATAGTTCTTTGAAAATGATCTGATGATAATGATCTGTATTATGATTTTACATACTCCATTTTCGTAAATACTCGTTTACACTGTAAAGTACTCCCAAATACTGGTATAAATCCTCGATTATGTTGCAAAAAATATTTGTAGAATTGAGTTGTATCCCTTTATTCAAACATCATTTTTAAAGTCTCCTTATTTTGCTGATCAGTTACTTCCAATAAAAAGTTTGACGGAAACTTCTTAGTTACACAGTCAAATGGACTTTGAAATGTAAAAATATCTTCATCACTTGCATCAAGATCCATAAAATTCTGTGGATAATTGCTTACATATGTTAAAGTAATATGTTACAGCGTATAATATTTATTATTTTTTTCTTGTAAAAACAATATTAACTCTTTGGTGTGGATTTAAAATAGACGGCCAGTTGGAATTATCCTGCGGGCTGTAATACGCCGACCCCTGCTACAGAGCAAAAACGAAACAATTTCCTCTTTTTTAGTATAATGTGAACCACATTTTTTCCACAAATGTTCCGTTTCAGTATTGAATATGTTCATTGAGTGACTAATCTGACAAAATATGAAATGATTGCTGCATTACCCATCTGTATATAAGTTTTTCATGACTTTTTTGTATTTGTTTTTGGTATAAAGTTTCCTTCAAAATTTTTGATGAACAAAATAACATTTAAAAATTAGATATTTTTTTCAGTACATATATCAATGCTTATCTTAAATTATATGTTACTAAGACTATACAAATTCAATGACTTGCAAACCAAGTCTGATTTTTTAAAAAAGTATTTTTAGTAAATTTGAGACAACCATTTTTTTCACGTATTCTTCAACACTTTTCGTACATATTAAATGAGAAAATGCGCTCTACTGTTTTGATACTATTGTGAATTTGAATTGCAATTCCAAACAGTTTGACTCATTCTTTTATAAGGGTTATACATGTAGCATTTTATTTCCTATGTTGGCCTCCAATGACAAAACGAATAAGACTATGGACGATATCGAACAAATAATCGAGAATTTGATGCTGAAAAAGACTGCTAAACAAAATACGGTACTTTTCTATTTCGCCGGCGCAGACTATAATGTCGCCAAAATTGATATATACACTAAATGGAATATCCTCGCAGGTAAACTTTTGCCGCCACATTTTCAAATAAGTCGCGATCATTTTTATGACTCATGTCTAATACATCAAAAATGGATGAAAAAGCAACGAAAATTTGAAATTTGCCCAGAACAAAGGAATATTCTGTCAGATTCTTTCAAGCTAAAGAAGTTTTGCCTAAAATTGCAACTTGTGATAATAATCATGAAATGAAATTGTAATTCGGAGACGAAATTCAGTAACGCCGCAACCTTTCAACTTGTCACTGAAAAGAAGTATCCAAAAAGGCACACGATTTTGAGTAATCTAAATTGAGTTTCTTTGTGTATGATATGTATTATCCTCAATTAAGTCTGCTTAGCGAGATTTTCAGCATTAACATTTTTTTATGTGTGTACTGTTCGTTGTCATCAATTTAATTGGCGGGATTTGCACCAACGGAATGGAAAAGTACCCAAAAAACATTAGTTGTTGTTTTTTTCCCAAAAAATAATTTTTCCATGTTTTTATTAAATGTGCAAAGCTACTTGAAGAGCAAATTGTGCATCTAATTTAACGTGTTGTTTCGTACAAATATATATTCCCCAAAAATCCATAATCCTTAGATTTCTCCCCTTTAAGAATTTTTTTCCTTCATTTTTATATGTAGCTATATTTTCAATTTCTATCTTCGTGTTTTGTTTTTATTATCTTTTTTTTTCTCGTCTCATGTTTTTTTTTAAATCATTTTAATCATTTGCTTGGTAATTTATATTAAAATTTTCCTCTTTTCATGATATAAATCTTATACATAGTATCTCTGTGTTTACATATGTATTTTACTTAAACTTTTTTTCATCTTTGATATTTGGGTTGTATTCCATTTTGCTTTATAACCTATTTTCTGTTTGGGAAAAACGAGTTAAACTAAGCATATCTATATTCAGCCAGATGTAGAATTAAAAATATCATACTTTTTCTTTACGGTTTTTCTTCCTAAATATTATTAATTTTTTAATATCTGGTTTATTAATATCTATTTTACTTCTCCTTTCCTCACCATCATATTTTTTCAGGTAAATTTGTATCTTACTTACTTTTTTATGATTTATAATGTTTTGCTATTTCCTTTGTGTTTACGTACTTAGGCATAAAAATAATTTGATTGCTTCCTTTCTTGACTTTTACTATTCCCTGTAAAAAAGTAAAAGTAATCGCTTAAAGTTTCTTCAACATCGAGCTATAAATTATTTTATAATTATGTTTTTAATATTTGCTTCTATACTATTTCTAATTAATTTTCATTTAAAATTATTTCTTAATATATATGTATTTGAATTATTTTCATCATCATCATATATATATATATATTCAATGCATGTACCTAAAATTGTAAATGTTAGCAACAAAACGATTCATTAAGACGAACATCGTCATCGAAAATATTGGAGAGGGTATTTTTTTGTATGCATTGCTTAAAATTAAATTCTTTAATCTCGAAAAAGTGGCCGTGGTAGCCTAGTGGTCATGGTTTCGGATTCGTGGCCGGTTGTTTTCGTTCAGTCGCTGGTTCGATCCTTGGTCGCTAAAGACCTGCAGTGTAGCCGGGACTGATGCACGTTAAATTTGTCTGGGCCCAAAGCGGAGTGTGGAAGTTAGGAGAGGGGGTGCCAGCTCAGGTATCGTCCTCGTTACTTGACCGAGGTTCAAAATTACGAGCGTCCGTCGCCAATAGCCCTCGTGTTCCTTCTATTGTGACGTTAATGAAAAACTAAACTAAATTAATCTAGAAAAGGTATTTCCCTTCCCTCTGTTTAGTGTTATATGTTTTTCACCGAATGTATAATATAAGTGTTAACGTTCTTGTCATTGTTGTGGATATTTTTGTAGTTTTTCTCCTCATTTTTGCGCATGTGTAAAATGAAAATGAGTCGACATTTAATACAACCAATCAAACAAAACAATTTTTTTAAGAATTTATATTATGCATTTTAATGAGTATCTTTATTAAGCAGATATCTTGTTGAATATGTCGATTATCTTTATCGGTAGCACTGCATACATCGTGAGGTTTCTTATCTATGTCGACTTGATCCTCAGTATGATCAGTGGCATTATGTCTGGTATGAAAGGTGGTCATTGAACTTAGAAAAGTTCATTGTCATGCTCCTGAAATTGTTTATTTTTTAAGTACTCATATCTCTTCATCAGAACAAAGAAATATCTCTGTCAGATAAACTTTGTAACGAAACAAGAGACATATCGCTACTATTTGTAACTAGACAGAAACACTTAACTGTTGATTTTTGACTGGGTCGTATTCTTTAATAGAGACATTATCAGATAATAATCGAATGAAATGAAACGAGAACGAGTATGAAAACAGATAATTATCGGTTTATTTTTTATTTGTATTTCCTACTATATATCTTAAAGCTAAATACAAAAATACTTAACCTGAAAACACGAAACGAAATTAATTTATGTTCTATTGCGAGTATTGGAAAGATTCTTTATTTCTGATGTTTTCATAAAACGTGTTGCACGCAATAGCTTGATGTTGAAGAAGTTTTCAGCGTTTACTTACATTTCTATTATGATAGCATTAATAATTTTTGTTAAGTCATGTCCAATTCTTATTTGTAATAATTATTACGCAACGATTATAGTTGACTGCTCCTATATTTAAAGATATATCGTTCAATTAATTTGATTTAAGTTTTTTTTCATTTCATATGGTAATCAATTACGAAAATTTAACGGCTTTTACTAGTTCTGTTTCATTATACTTTATGGATAAATTGCGAATTATATTCATAATTAATATAAAATATAGTTAAAATACGTAATATTTTTAACAAGTATTCATATTATAACAAAACTCAAACCAATAAATGAAGCCTAACTTGTTTTAATAGAATTTCATTTTTTAGATGTAGAGTAAGGAATTACAATATTGAAAAAATTGTAAATTGTACGATAATTTCTACCTACAGAATCAATATTTTTTCCTTTAAGATTCTTCTGATTAATCAATATTTTTTTCTAAATTAACTTTGATTTTCTTCACTCGAAACATTTTTAGCAGCATTTTCTTCAATATTTTGAGGGCTTTCCGTCTCTCTCGACGCTTGCTTTGCTTATTCCACTGTTCCAATATTCTTAAATAATGAATTCCACACTCAACTTTGTTACTATTTTTGCCATTCCCCTTTCGGAACTAATCATTCATTTCTTTTTCTATTTTTGTTATTAGATTCCAAAATGGGAATTCATTTGAAACAATTATTCGTTTTTTTGGTTCTATGTAATCGGAACAGTAATTGTTTAGATGTTACGTTTTGGCCAAGTAAAATTTGAGTACATTTTTTGAAACCAAATTTGCATCCAGCGAATTTGGTTTTCAATCCAGCCAAAAATCTTTGTGATTAGCTGTAGTGAAATTTAATCTGAGAGCGTCAAAACTTTTCTGAAATTTGCAAAGGAAAATGTTAATTCAAATGTTCACTTGTTTATTGAACTTACTGGCTTGTTATAGATGTTGACAGCGTAACTCTTATACGATTTCAGATCATTCAACGTAAACATTATAATATTGTTTGCAGATTATAGATATTGCAAAGATTATTTCAGAATACCATTGAATATTCTATAGTTGTTTTCTCATTAGAAGATGAAATTTAGAAAGTTTCAGGGGTGTTTATATATAATTGAGCCAAATAACTCTCTACCGGAAGTTTATTTCGGAGGGAATTTCAGAAAATATCTTATCTTCAATTATACCAAGGGCCGCTGTAGCCTAGTGGTCAAGGTCGTGGACTAGTGGCCGGCGGTTTTGGTTCAGTCGCAGGTTCGACTCTTGGCCGCCAAAGACCCGCCGTGTAGTCGGGGCTGATGCACGTTAAATCTGTTCGGGGTCCAAAGTTTTCCCGTTGGCGTGGTGTGGATGTTAGGAGAGGGGTGCCAGCTCAGGTGTCGTCCTCGTCACTTGACCGTGGTTCAAAATTACGAGGTCTGTAGCCAATTGCCCTCGTGTTGGTTCTAGTGTGACGTTAATAAAAAATAAACTAAACTTCAACTATACCATCCGCTTTAGACCAGGCTGAAATCTCTAACAGCTAGCGTTGCTTAAACAGTCTTCTGTTCTCTTCCTATTATCAGAGAAGACACGTCTTGTGTGATAATATTGACTGTTTTGCATTAAATGGAACTGGATCAAAGTCTTCTCGCGAATTATAAGGGAATCTCAGGGTGTCACTTTGTCACTTCACCGTGTCTCAAAGCTATGGAGAGATGTGACAAAGATAGGACCCTATTTTGTACCTTATTATCAAATCGTCAGTGCCGCTCTGTTTAAGTGTTTTAAAACCAGTTGAATTAAACTTAAAGCTACTCCTTCCATTTGTGCGATGCATTTTTAGGAGACTTTAGTATCGAATTCGGAACTGTCTGAGTGAATAATACTGCTCTAGCTCGGAACTGATCTACTGCTTTACAAATATTATTAATAACGCTTTTATTCGATTTGTTTACGTTTAACTTCAGTTGAATCTCGTCTAAAAAGGCTAGAAATATTATGTAATATATGATATTGAAGGAGGAATGGATGTTATTTACATTAAATTTTTAAACACTTTTTTTCAATGGTTTTGGTTTTTTAAAACGTTGAATACTAGAAAGCGCTCATTTTGATTTTAGTAAGACATATTCCAATACGCAGAACGATAGTTACGTTGAAAAAATAAATGCTTTTAAATAATGTGTGTGTGTTTTTTACGATGTAATTATCTCGACGTAGAGTTAACTTTAAATGCCTCAGCTATTTTTTTTCATCTCCCTCCGGTAACATTTTTTAAAACTCCCGTGTCACATACTTACGAGGGTGAACGAACACCTCGAGTCTAGACCAGACATTCCCGTTCTCTTTTTTTTTTTTTTTCCGAAACCACATACATTAAATTAAATTACGCCGAACATAAAAAGTTCTGAAGAGCGAAATGGAAGGGGGCGAAAAATGTGTGGCTGTTGGCAGAACCGATGCTAGAATAGCACCTTCTTCTGCTGGCAACATGCCCCTAAAGATTTTTGAAGGTCAATCCCTCCCCTTCCCCCTTTCTCTTCTGGTCTTTATGCTTGTTTGTTTGTTCAAAATGTTTTATTTTAAGGTGTGTGTGTGTATGAGTGCCGGGTTGAAAGAGGAAGAGTTATTCTTCAGGGAAGAACGGCGTTTTAACTTTTTCAGTTTTTTATTTTTCGAATCGTTCTGTTTTTCCCTTCACTGTTCTTCTTGTATTTCCTTCGGTCGTTATTTATTTAAGAGCGAGAAAGAAAAAATGATTTAAATAAAATCTTATAAAAAATAGTTTGGAATCCGTTTGGGAGTAGCTGCCAAGGAAGATGAGGTGCGACAGGGAGTAGCGTGTCAATCATCGTCTTAAAAGTGAATATTAATTCTGAGTTTTCGCAATTTTGTTGTTGCTGGCGGAAGCTCGAAAGGAGAAGAGATTTAAATGAGACCCAAAGTAGTAAAAATTAGTGCAAACGTAAATCCTTTCTCAAATGTATGTATATTTACGAAACAAGAAATAACTACTATATGTTTTTTAAAAAGATGAATTAAACACATTTAACTTCTTCACATAAAAGATTAACTAACACATAAAGTAATTCATTAAAAATTGAGTATTTATAGCAATTTTTCTAGTGGAGGGCTTCTGTAGGTTTTTAAAGGCTAAGTCGAGGTTAACGACCTGAGAATAGCGGATTCGGCTTTGTACTTCATCTGTGCCTATCGTACAGAGTAATTGAAACTGATATATATTAAAACTTATTGTCATAAACTACCGTTATGTAGAAGTTTAAGAGAGGAGTGAAGCTCAAGTTTCAGACGTCATCTTTACCCCTGGATTGTTGCTTAAAATGAAATCGTTCACTTAGAATCCACCTTGGAATTGTGAACGCAGTTAAATACACAAAATTCAAAATATTTTTCTTCATATTACTCAAAAGTAATATATATATATATATATATATATATATATATATATATATATATATATATATATATATTCATTTTCTCAGAAAAGGCTTGTGAAATTTTATCATATTAAACTATCATTTTCAATAACAAAATGAATTTGATTCTACAATGTATGAAATCTCTCTCTTTGAATTTATAAATTTAGCATACAAAGTACGCATCTTACGCGGTATGTTATAAGAATATTGCACATAGTGAAACTCTATTTCCATAAATTTTCATCTGTCAAGTATTATATTTTAATATATTTGTAGTAATATTTTTAAACTTAATTAAAAATTTTGAAAAAGTTTAATTTCTTTAGTAATTTTTATTTACTTCTGGGCAAGTTTAAATTCAACGTTCAGTCTCATTTTAAATTTTCAGGCATGATCGCGGATAAAAAACTACAACGCTGAAGAATTCCGATAAAAATATTTAAATTAATAGCGAAAGAGTTAAAAGGTCTTCTGATGCTGCTGTCTTTTAATTTCTCTCCTACGTTTTAATGATCATTTAGACAAAATTAGCGTTTCAGTGTTTTCTTTTATACACCAAAGAAAGATCCTAAATTTTTCTATAGCCATGTGTTTAAAAATAACCACTAACCAGAATTTGGGAAAACATCTATATTTACATAACATTATCATTTCATTAAAATATATTTCTAGTTTTTAAGATTTAAGACCTTTTTATATTTTCAAGTAGCGTCTTCCGTTCAACAATACTTTAGGCCTCAGTAGCCAAGTGGTTACCGTCGCAAGCTCGCAACTGCCCCCCCCCCGTAAAATCATGAGTTCAAAGACCATTAAAGACCCACCATCCATGATAAACATTTTTAATCTCACGGTTCAAAATGGCTAAGTCCATCGCTAATACCCTCGAGTTGCTTCTAAGTTCTAATAAATACATGCTGTTTGTATGCAACTATTGCTATTTCCATGGTTAAGGTCACAATTTTTATGGTGAGGATGCTCTAATTTTGTAAAGGGTCTGAATTTGGATTCATTCAAGAATCATAGAGTAAAATAATAGAAGCTGCTGCACGTTAAATAGAACAAACCTCAAAATCTTTAAATGGTGTTAACATGAAGGTACCGGTTCGGATGCCCTCCTTGTTACTTGGTTCCATAAAATTAAAAAAATTCATCGCAACAGCCCTCGTGTAGATTCTAAAGAGGGATATTTATTAAAAACAAAAATGTAATTTAAATATATTCTACACTGAATCGACAACCACATTAAATTCTGATTTACTGCTCCTAGCATTATTTTATTTATCACACTATATGAATATTAATAATGAAAAAAATTGATTTTAGTAATACAATAATAATGATGATGATAGTAAAAAAAATGTGTGATTAGTTAAGATATATGACTCGAAATGTTTTATTTAATGTAATTCTGAAAAATATGAAAGATATATCAAATTGGCAACTGAAGACATTTTCAGTACTCAAGAGTCTTCCGTCTCGCCGTATATTCGTAAGGTAAGGCGTCGTCTGGGCTAGCTCCGAAGATGGTGTTTTGAGTTCGTGTTTTCGAAACTCCCTCATTACGTTCACTTTTAAACGTAAGAAATTCATATTTGTTACACCTTTGAAAAAAAATTTGAATTTTTTTTTAAATATGATTCTGATTTGTGTTTAAGATAATTCTCTTAATTCTTCAATCAAATCGGTTGGTTAATTGATGGAATGAATATCATACATAAAAGCATCGCGAGGGCGAATGGCAACGAGCCTCATCATTTTGTTGTTAGTAAATTCAAACACAGTCAATTGGTGAAAACACCTGATCTAACACTCACTTTTCTGTACTACTCAACGTTTGGAGTTTTGAACCATGTTGGAGTGTCACGGTAATTTTAGCGAAACTCGTCAACTTCTTCATTAGTGGCTCACGAATTTCATTTTCTATTCGACTAAGGTGTTCCGTCTGTATAATGAAGACAGCTGCAAATGAAGTCAAATTGGGCTTCACTTAGGTATGATGTGGAAGTTTCAGGAGTGAGAGAAGTTTAAAATGAAGCAATCTATATCACCACGCAAGTATGTATGTGTGACGATTTAAGCAAAGAAAAATTAAATCTCTATTTTCTTGCAAATAATATTAATAGTTTCGTCATATCCAGAAATTGAGATTTAACGTCATATGATTGCATGCATTATTTTCATGTATGGTAGGATATATACAGCATTATTTGTACAATCTATATGTATATATATCCTTCTTTATCTAAGTCTCTATATACGTAATTACATATTAAAGGCTATAAAGAGAACAAATATATGGTTCCATCGTGATTATCAACTATCTGCAAATGAATAACCATGCTTGAGTATTAACTTTTTTTTTGGTCATTTAAATTATTACCCTGTTGCATTCTGCTAAGGTTAAATTCAAAATAAGTTTATAAGAATTAAATCTTATCACTGTTTAATAAAGTACGATTTGAAAAAACAGCACCAAATAAAGAAAGAGAAAAATCCCTAAATATTTGTGTTTGTTTTTTAATCCCGCTTTCCCCTCTTTTGAATGATAAGAATGTTTCATGTTTATTGTTAAGGAAGTTTATTTAACCCGTTTTATTATGTCAGTGATAGATACTCTTTGCAAGTTTGAATTAATACATTTAAGTCAATTAAGTAGAATATTCCATAATATCGCGAAAAAAGTCAAGTGTTCAGATTAGGTATGAATGAATATGTATTATCTATTTATTTTAAATATCAAAATGGTCATTTAAGTCATAAAACCTGTATGTGATATATAATCATGTTATAAATATTAGTTGCACATAAATAATCATTTTGCATCTATTAATAATCACGAATAACATCTCAGAATATTTCCTTTATATTCTAAATACAACGTTTTATGTTATCGGAAAAAATTGCTGTAATGCAAGATATGAGCGAAGTTTTTCCTTCCAAGAATTTTTCTAGTTACGGTATGGAAGCATCGAATAGAAATATTATTTATGTTTAGTACATGCGTTTTAAAGTAATTAATAGTTTATTGTAAATTTTTAGATTTAATTTTTATTAGTCTATACATCAAAAGATGAAAAGTGTATTGAACAATACTATGTTAATTAATTGTCGATTATATTTAAATTTTCATACATTTTGCTCCCTGAAACTAATTAATAACATCATTTTTAAATCGACTGTCCTTAAAACTGTCAGTTATTTATTTATTGTTCTCAGAGACATTATAATAAATAATTTTCCTTCTTGCTATCTAAATGTTCTTATCTACATTCATCTGCATAATTCAAAGCCACAGACAGTCAATACTAACGACAATAAAAATTACACAACACCAACTGAAATTAGCATGGATGATGAACGACATTTCTTCAAATGTTCAAACAGGATGACCCGTGCTACTACAGAAAAACGTTTTTGCCACTATTAAGCTGATGTTGGTTGCAAAACCCATTAAAGAGACGCACACTTAACACACGTGCAATTACTCACCGAGAACTGAAAAATCAGTTGTATCACTTGACCCCTGAACATATTATTCCTTTTTCTGGTCAAAAGTCACCATTTACATCCAGTAGTCACGAAGCAAGTGACTGGTCACGTAAGGTCAGAGACTGCAGAGGGTGCTTTACCTGCCTCTTATCGAAATAGAGACTAATTAATCATTTGTGTGAAATTTCTTCTCAGGGTAAATTGTTTTCTTTTTATTTTTCTACGATGAAAGATTCTGCTAACTCCGTTTCTAGTATCCAGAAGTTGTTGTATTTGTCTATTTTTAACAGTTTCTTACATGAAATGTAGTTGAATTTTCCTTTCATGTTTTTTTTTATTACTTCCGTTTGTAAATAAATTTTATTTTATTTGAAAGATAAAAAAAAATCTCAAATTTTGTAATTGAAGAATTATGATACTTATTAAATTTTTTTTAACAAGTTGCGAGTTTTTATATAAGCTACAGTAATCCAGTAGTTAAAATAGAGATATAATGCTGTCTCGAAGCTTTAGTTGAGACTTGTCTTGCAATTTATTGTAAACTATTGCACATTGATAGAGCGATGCATATTCTATATAAAACCATTCAAATTCTTTTGTATATATTTATCCAAAGAATTCTCCACTGTTTTCGATTTTATTTCTGGTTTCCCATATTGGAACTTCTTAATTGATACAAATTACTACAAAATCTTTTATGGTTAGATTTAACACCCAAAAGTATCCAAGGATGGTTCAAAAAGTACCTATTTTCGACGACAGATGTCATTGCTAAGGTAAGTTTATGTTGCTATTGTGTACTATCATCTACTAAACGGCGTATAAAAATTTTGATACTGATTAATGGATTGATTTTGATTGGAGACTTGTCGAATTATCGCCGTCGATGAGATCTAGATTTCTCTCCGTGTACATTGGAAATCAAACTGCAATCCAAAAATTGAATTTCTTCTAATGACTCTTCACCAAAGATCACCGGCAGACTGTCATATTCGCGGACTTGTTAGAAAAAGGAAAGATGATAAATAGACCACTCTCTATGAGGTGGGTCTATAACTCTATGAGAGCCATACAGGGAGTAAGCCCATTTCCATTCTTAACACTGGTGCTTTTTGAAGCCCCCCTCATATATTCAAAACGCTTTCAATATTTTTTTACATGTTATCGGGAAAGTCCTTAATGATTTTTATAAATTTATATTCCATTTGTCTTTGTTTAGATGCACATTTTGTTTGATAAAAAGATATTATTATTATTAAAATGTCAAAGCTGTACGCGAAATTTCAATTTTTTTAAAGAAAAATTTATTAAATAAAGATTTTAACTTCATTCAACTAAATAACTAAAAACCACATCCCTTCAGTTACATTGAATTAAATAAATCATCATCTATAATCTAATAGGATGAAATAAAAGCGGTTATTAAAAGGAATTAAATAAAAACAACCAGATGTAAAAAATTTCCGTATATTCTATGGATTCGGCCCTTGTTGACTGGTGGGGACTTTTATGAATTTAAAAAATTATACATGTGATACTTGCATTATGTGCAACGACTAACTACAATCGAATAATTATAGCCATAACAAAAGCATTAAATATTTAAGAAGAAAGAAAATGAAATAAGTAACGAAATGCGTTTTCTCTAAGATATGTACATGAGAAAAAAGTATGAGGAAATGCATGTAACTTTTTGAATTTTTCTAACATTTGTTAACTTGTAAAAGAACTTGTTGAGAAATTGAAATTTCAATGTTTTTATCATCTTTTATTAAGATGAATGTGCTTAAAATTATACTTTTAATAAGAAGGAAATCGAGATTATTATTCAATATGTAAGTCCTCCATTAATTTTTGTTACTTAGATTGAGTTCCACGGTTAGAAGTAAATTAAAAGAATCATCAAAGGAGCATATAAATTAACTTCAATCTTAAAAAAAATTCAGAACCCTTAAATATAGAATCCGGAAACTACTGTCTCTGAAATGAATGATGTAACCAATTACCCGTTCTAGAATGATCCTAGTCAAAACATTTTTCTTTCAATTTTCGTGCTTGAAAGTAAAATACAATCTCTTTTTAAATATTTTAAAAGGAAAAGAAGTTTCGAAATTTTTCGTCTGATTTCAAAAAATTTGATATGTGTACTGAATCAGGATATGAAGCCAAACATAGATAGTAATTATTATAGAAATGTATATTATATATAAAATAATTAGGTTATCAAAATTATTAAATAACAATGTAATAAATAAAAAAAAAGCAAATTAAGTATAAAAATCTGAATAAGAGAAGAAAAAAACATTTATAGAAAAATGAGCAAATAATAGAATAAAAAATTAATACAAAACGTGTGTGTGTGTATGAATGTCTACATGCATGTGTGTGTATGAATGTATGCGTGTATGTGTGTATGTATGCATGTGTATTATAGCAGTAGAGTAAATATTGTAATAGCGATGACTATTTTAGTAAAATGATTACAAATAATGATACAGTTTGTCTGTCCAAAACCAGCAATATTTATGTAATGATATTTGTGTCAGAGTAAAATTGTATTATTTTCAAAAGTAAATATTAATAAACAACAAAACATTTATGTATTATATTTTTCTGAATAAGCATATTTACTGAAATGTTTTCTAATGTCCCCAGTCTTAAATCAACTGAAATACGGCTAAAAATTTTATTCCTTTTTACGTATTTTACTGTAAATACAAAATTTTGGCTCATAATAATTGTGGTCGTGGTAGCCGGGTGGCTATTTTCTTGACCTTTGCTCGAGTTCTGGATTCTATCAAAGCTCGTAGTGTAGAATAATAGGACTGTTTCACGTTAAGGTTTGTGGGTCTCAAGCTGCGAGCAATCTAGTACTTAATGTCGTAACTCCTTGCAAGTCGAGCTTTGAGTTGAGATCTATCCTTGGAGGAAAAATAAAGTCTCAAAGTCATTTACAATATATGGTGGGGATGTTAGGTGAGAAAAGTGCCATTTCAGGTGTCACATTCTTGTTATTTTATCATGATTTAAAATTACGAGGTCCGTATCTGCTAGTCCGAGGATAGTTCCAAAGTATCTGTGTCTTGAGACAGATGACATTTTTGAGGCTTGGTTTTACAACTGTGGGCCACCATGGGCAAAACGGTGGCGAAAGAAATTTGTCACTGATTCATAGGTTAGTTTTAATTGCTGTCGCATCAAGTTATCATCGATGAAACCTGAATTCATCATTATCCTCAAGAAACCAAGAGCAAACGAAACAGTGAGTTGTTGCCGACAAATCTGCTCCAAAGGAAGAGAAGATGGCCGGTTGTGGGAACGATTTTTTTTTTGCGTGCGAAAGGTATTTTATTCATAAGTTTTTGCGAAAAAGGGAAAACAATAGAAACTGTTTATCGAAAATACAATACTAAAATCAATCACTACCTATATTTTAGAATATTGAAAAAAAAAAAAAAAAAAAAAGAAAAGAAGAAATTGTGATTGATTGATTTCACTTGGACTTGCGTGGGCTTCGCACTTAGAAGTAAACCGAGGACCTTGTAATTTTGAGTTTCGGTCAGGTGACGAGGACGACACTTGAGGTGGAATCTCCTTCTCCAAATTTCCACACCTCGCAAGCGGGAGCACTTTGAATCTCGATAGATTCAACGTACCTCATACCCGCCTAACGCCAGGACTTAAGTGACATCAGGGCTTGGTTTCAAGACTTGACAAAAGGATTTGGTAAAGACCACTAGGCTATCATGCTCACTATATTACTATTAAAATTATAAGGAGCAGTACTACAAACGCTCGGAAAAGCTCACTTAACCTTCGTTAAAAATAATTTTCAATCATGTGACTACTTTTAATTGATAATTATGAGACTCGGGTAAACGAATTAAAACGATCAGTTTAGTTAAATTATTTTGTTTTTATTTTGGGTGAACTACTGTAATAATACTCGCGATATAATTTTATTTAAATAATTTATTTGTATAAAGCAAGCAGATTTAATATAGGTTATTAGTTTTTTACCATTGTATTATTTTCAATCAAAAACTTACTTGAAATTAGTTTTATAAATTTTAATAAGTTTTGTTTTATATTCAAATGCATAATTCCATTCCCCTCTCTTTTGTAAATTGTAAATCTCGTTATACATAATAAATTTCTATTTTATTCTACTCTACTCTTGTTCCTTTCGAAATCAATAGGATCCACGAAAAAATTATCTCGAGGGCTTATTCCTTTTTGTTAACCGAAAACCCCGAGTCTCGGTCCATCCTTAACGCACCGAAAGCTGCTAATTACCGAGCGATGGTAGATGCTATCGGTGGTGAAGAAGAAAGAGGCGCAAGAGAGACATGGGACTTCCAATGTAATGGATGGATGGGTGAAGTCCTGTTCTCCAGGTCTGATGCTATTCCTGGATGCCTCTCCCAGCGCACAGGCAGTGGTATGAATCAGCTGCTTACACTACTTTCTGCTCTCTCTGGGGCCCGGAGCATCCCAGACGAGATCGGGATGCTGTAGAGGATCTCACTGCATCTCCGCGCGCTGCACTACCACGTGCATCCTCCGGTTCATTTGTTTACTGCTCTGTGTCTGCGACTGTTGTGCCGTTCTGTGTCCAGAACAACTTTTGTTAGATTGTGCAGTGACCTACTCACTTTTTCGTAGGCTGTTCATTTAAGAATTACCTTGTGCTGTGCGTCGTTTGTATAGTATTGAGGAAGAGATAAATGGTCGTTTCTTTTGAAAAAAAAACAGGTGACTTGATAATATTGAATGCAATTTTAAATTGATTTTTAGAGTTTTATTTTTGAAACGATTTCATCAATTATTAAAACTAATCGTTGTAACTTATCGTCAGTGTTATATGTTTAGCTCAAATGTTCTGCACGTTAAATATATGTATGTAAATTTTGTATTTTCACCTATTTGTACCTTTTAAAATTTACTCTCTTAAGAAAAAAATATTCAGCTTACTTTATGAATTTAATGAAACATTTTGGTTATTATATCCCCCACTGGAACAAAAATTTAGTTATATATTTTTAACAGATTGCAATACGTTTCGTTATATGCGAAAACTGCCTTCCATTGTCTAACGAAATCATCAGAATTTGAACAGCACTTTCCATGTATCGAACAGTGTTTCGTTTTCATTTTAACTGTTGATTAGCATTCTCATAAACACAATGAGCGTGAAGATGTTTTGTGCTTCTTGTTGAATAATTGTCGGCCTCGTGGAAAGCGGGTGCCTCAAAACCACAGGAATTAATCCTTTCTACATGCTTCTCTGTCTGTGCACGCTGCTGTCTGTCAACTATTCTATCTGAAAAGGAAGCCGGAAGTGATTCAAAACAAACGGTCCTCGGAAGATTCTGCTTGCTGACAGGCAACCCACAACAAGCTCTCTCGAGGCTCATAAACACTACAATGATACTCTTGGTGGAAGGATTTTTCGATTTTTACCTGTGGATGAGTCTCTACGAGATTCATGTACGGTTTTTGTCGCATCACTACAGCTTTCATGGGCGATCAACGATTTAAGGAGAAAATAAGCCATGTTTTCGGCGATGTCGTGAACGTTACCAGTTACATTCCTCCAATCAGTGGACCAAAATCTGTTTAGAACGTTAGAATATATAATAACTGGTCACATTTGCTCATAAAAATTTGGCATTGTAAATGTACTGACTAGTTGTTGGCGATTGTTTCTTTTTTCTTCTACTTGGCAACCCCCCTTTGATGCCAGACCGTGAGGTGACGGCCATGTTGGACTGTGAGGACGGCGAGAAAGACAGAAACTCCAATTGCAAACATTGCCAAGGTAGGCTAGTATTTTAAACCCTTTTCTTTGTTAACATAAATCAAAATAGTATCATAACAAAACCTGCAGCAGCATTTTGAAATTACTTTTAACTTCTAGTATCTTGAGACATTTCTAATATGCATGATTTTTTTATCAATGTAGATAAGCAATGTATGATTCGAGCACTAGAATTTTTTTTTTATTAATAACTTAAAAATTCTTCCAATGTTATAAGAGTAGAAATAATTAACAACTTTTAAATATTGTAATACATTGACAGAAATGATATTATTAGCACCATCAAAATCATGGACGAATTTCTTAAAAACGTTTGATGATAAATCAACATGCCCTTTTCATAGATGTTTGCTCTTGTAATCAATTTGCAAGCTGTTCTTTTTTGAAATAATCTTGACCTATACATTGATATGATTGCCTTTACTGATATTAATTCATCATCTATAATACGACCTCTCGATGTTGATATTTTGGGCCTCGATGAATTAATTTCATTTACACAGTTTATCCACTTATACAGTTATATAAATGGAAAAAATTTCAATATATCTGTTACTGATATATATATATATATACTATAAGCAAACATATACTATAAGTAATATACTATAAGCAAACATATACTATAAGTAATATACTATAAGCAAACATTTTTGTCCATCTGTTATAGAAACAATTGGATAAGAAATATGACGTTAAATGAAATATGGAATCTTCTTAGGTAACGTTGTTTATGTTACGTTAGAAGGATATAAAAATCAATGTAAATTTTTATCTAAGCAGTAACTATTCATTCAATTATTTTTTTTCTTAAAACTTACAATAAATGAATAATATGAAGAATTTCCCCACTTAATCGATATAATATTTTCAGAAGACTAACTGAATTTAATTGAGTAAATAAACGAGAATGTCAGCATGTGTGTGTGAAGGGGAACTAATAATAAGCTATGTTCCACTACTATACAAATCATGGTAAAACGTTTCAACTTAACACACTCCGAGATTCCATTTCTTTTATCAGAAAATCTTTCGAATTCGGTTTTGAAACGTGTTTCTGAATTTTATATTTCAATATTCATCTTGATAATTTCCCCGATCTTAATATTAGCGTGGCTATACTTTGCTTTCATTACTTATGTTCACAAATAATAATGTATATGATTATAAAAAAATACCTGAAAGTTGTTATTAATGGCAGATGTAAAAACTGTTATAGAAATCCATATTGTATTCTTTAAACAATATGAATTTTAAACAATAACTTATTCTTAAATTATACTGGTATTTGTAAAAATGATTATGTTTTCATACTATATAGAGAATAGTCGCATACATAATTATTTCCTTTTTAATTAGCAAATTCATAATGGAAACGTTGAAAAATATTTTTGAAAAATACTGTTTCTCTGACCTTTTGAAACCATTTTCTCTCATTATTTCAATAGAAACCCATTCTAAATTCGTAATGGTATTTGTAAGTTCTATTAAAATGTATTAATTATTTATGAAAAAATCGTAGATCTATTTTTTGTAATTGTTTCATTATTTTTCTACATTTACTAGTAATATTTATGTTCTATATTATCACAGTATTACAGCATTATTCGTAATCTCTAGAAATAGTTGCTTTAAAAAGTCAATTTATTCAACTAGAAATATAGATAAAAACAAATCACTCGTGAAAATTTGAACCTTTCCGTTGGGAATTTTTTTTAAAAAAAATTGCCATTTCCCAGGGATAAAAAAATTATTCATGCATTAAAATTGTGTAACATTGGAATAAAATGAAATATTAAGATAAGTATTACATTTAGTGCAAAAAATCTTAAAATAAACGTTTTTGTAGAAATCCGTTATTTTATCCACTGTTTACCATTTCTCTCGAAACTATTGATTTTTCTATCATTTCAAAATCTTTTCCGACTTTAAGAATAATTATCTGGAAAATTAAACTTGATTGTAATTAATTTATCATTGTATAAAAAGCCGTTCGTCTTTTTAGTATAATAAACTTACTTTTAATAAACGATTTAAAATAAATATTTTAGTTTATTCAACGATAAAAATATTTACAAATTGTATAATAATGGAATAATTTTCTTGTGTTGTAAAATTATAATGGAAACATACTTTTAATTATGTGTTCATCGACAATTTACTTTGCAATAAAAATATTTAATTGTTCTGTTACAAATTATAGAAGATGCTTCTATTAAAAGCCTTTTTTTAAGTTTTAAAAGAACTTTAAAGCTACTTTTTGTAATTTGGCTCGTTTCAAAACATCTCTTAATTATCTCAGGACAAATTTTTTATTTCTTATTTTTACTTTAATTAACTTGAATTTCTTTAAAAAGGAGACTAGCCATTGTTAATTTACAAATCCGTTTCATAATATATTTGAATTGTTATCTTTACTTACATATTTTTGTTTGAAGTTACGCTAAATTCAAAAGAACATAACGAAATCTCTAATTTTTTACTTGTTTGTCTGGCACACCTACTTAAAAATCTTTCAATTTTCAGTTCTTCATCAGCAGTGGGTAGTGGGAACGAAGATTCATCATCAACTGAAACGGTGCCAGATACAAACGTCTAGGTTAAATATTTGTCACTTTTCGTTTTGATGAAGTGAATTACTTTTTCAGTTGGATGACTGAATAAAAATTAGCATAGATAAAGTGAGAGTTATAAAAAGATCTCAGCATTAGAAACAAATATCTTACATTTTATACATGTTTTTGTGCTTAAGCGTTTCCGATTGATCTTCCTAATTTCCATTTCTATTACATGCTTATTCTTATTCTTCTTAAATGAAAATTATCACAAGTAATCGAAAATTTTAAAGAAAATTAATTAAAACTGTATGCAAAATCCAGTTTTGTATTTTTTTTTTTATCTTTTTGCATTGCCTTTTCTTGTGTTGTCATTTACACATTTGTTTTTTTTTTTTTTTTACATTACTGTACGAGTGGGTATCGTAAACTTTTAATTATTTCTAATAAATAACCGAGATATCTTGATGGAACTTATTCTGCATATTGATTCATATGTGCATAATGTTGTAAATTACAGCTATTAATGATGATTCGTTTGGTTTCAGGAAGTCTTTAGATTGAAGCAACCCTTAGTATCGTAAAGTTTTAATTGCTATCCCGCGGAATCGTAAGGTTTTATTTATCATTAAAATTAATCGAGATATAAACTTAATTTTCTTTATTTATTATCCTTAAGACTTCGCTGCATAGGCATCGTCCCGATTTATAGATTTTTCTCATCGTTTCTTAACCTTCCGAAGTCCGTCATTGTAGAACTCATCAAATTGAAAGCTTTTTATACTGCTGGTTACTTCTAATCTACGGCTTTCTGAAACCAAACAAATCTACATTAATTGCTGTAATTTACAGCATTACGTACATAATGATCAATTAATATGCAGCATAAATTTTATCCAGATTCTTGGTTATTCCTTAGTAATAGTTAAAACTTTATGGATAACCCCTCATTGTATTCCTATTTTTCCATTGCCGTAGTATTACTTTTTTTGCGTATATGTATTCCATTTTTCATCTAATCATTCTATCAGTATTCTCCTTTTTTGTGGTTTTTTTTTTGTACTGATAATTATAGATTCTGTTACAAGATATACAATTTTGAATGAATTCTGACTTTTTAGATTTATTACCCCTATTATTTCTCTATTTTTGGATTTCTGTTGATTATACAAACCATGGTAACAATAAGTATTCAATGATACTTTTTTCTATAAATAAATTAGTTTTCTATGAAATATACGTACTCTAGTAATTTAGTTATATTCTTGTTTACACGGAGTAAAAACCAACATCTGAATTTAAAAATTAACAATGAAAAGGAACGAACATTTAGTGGAATATCTAAATATTTATTCTAGAGATTAATCAATATTTGTATTTAAAAATCTGAAATAAGCAGTATTTAAGGTTGGTATATTCTATAGTAAAACTTTGCTTTATAGTTTAAGAAAAGGCATTTGAAGTTTAACTGCAAATGATGCTTTATAATATAATTATGATTATGCTTTAAAAAGTATTTCAGAACGTTTAATTAGGAGACTTCAACTAAAATTTGACTGTTTTTTCGGGCATTTTGCACAGTATCCTATCAACTAATTGATTAAACATATAAAAATGCAATCGTGGATATTGATTTAATTCATATCTAATAAATCTGACGTGATATGCATTTATATATTTTCTTTTCCTGTCTTCTTTAGAATTCTTTTCATCAATATTAACCTTCCACTGATTTTGCAACATATTAAAGTAAGAAAAGCTCAGGAATATAAAAGTTTTATTATCAATGATCAAGAACTACACCTTTTGAATAAAGCTGACAGATTTTTTTTCATGAAGTTAATTAATCAAATTAGATCAACAGTAATCATTTTAAATAGCAAACTGAAATGATAAAATAATTTAATTTATCTATATTTTAATTAAAAAGAAATTCTCGTTCAAATTTTTCAATTCAAGTTAGTCAAGTTGTCATTAGCTCATATAATTTTGTCCAGACTATTCTAACCCTGTCTAGTTAAATAATATATATAATTTTTTTAAAAAAAGAATCACACTTTCATTAGGAAAAAGAGTAAAATAATATATAAAAATGAAAATGTACTTGAAAATGACTGTTTATCATAATCATAAATAAAAAAAAGTGAAGATTTTTCAATCCAGTTGAAATTTTTGACTAATGAAATGTAGTGTGCGGTCATAAGTTAGATAGTCAGACACAACATTCCAGTTATTGGTCAAAAATGTTCAGCTGGGTTGAAAAATAATCCTTTTCCCCCCCCTTAATTTTCTGATAATGATAATCTGTCATTTACAGTACATTCTCATTTGATTTCTTCCAAACCATGTTTGAAAAAACGATTTGACCGTGTTTGAAGAAAAAAAAGTTATTTTTTACTTTTTTTAAACACTTTTGCCACATAGAAGTGTTTTTTTATTTGTACGTAATATTTTCTACTTTTTTAATCTTTTTCTTCAAAAAAAAAATTGTAAAAGTTTTTAAATTTTTTTTAAAAAAGTTTAGTTTTATAAATGAATATCGTATTGTCATCCATATTGAGCTTGTGTACAAATTTTTAAGGTCTTAGTTGATTGAGAAGTGAGTGAAAAATTGATGAAAAGATTTGAATTCAACTGATACTGTGCAAAAGTATTAAGAAGCGATGAAAAAATAGGTAGGAGTTTTGATGCATCTGTCTGAATGTTCTATCACTTTCTTTCTTACCGAGCAACGGAAGATTCGGTAGCAGTAATTGAAGTAACTTGTTTACACCTACCATAACTCATGCCTAGTCTGAAGCAGGCCAACGCCATTAAACGCAATTATTACCACATCCCTCATCCCCTGAAACGCTTTCATCAGCATTCTTCCATAACGAACCCCTTAACTGGGCCATGTTGTTTTTTCCTCTGATTTTTGACGATGTTTACTTATTTTTTCTTTCCCGTGGGTCAAAGACCTGGGAGGATTAAGAGCGTTTATTAGTCTCCGTTTTTAATGAAAAGTACCTCCTTTTGCCGGTGGAAATCCGGAATGAAAGTGGGAGAGGATCTAAAAAAAAAGGGTGACGGTGTATTTTTATCCCTCCCATCCCCTGCCCCCCTCAATACGTCATTGTCTCATCCGAAAGACTGCGTGAGGTCCACCGGGCGTCTTCTTTCAGAAAATTGTATTTTTTAGTCGATGTGAAAAAAAAAGGGTGGCAATTTTTTTTTTCTCTCCCCATGCCCCCTTTTCTCTTTGGGAATTCTGAATGGTACCTGGAGAAGGGAGTTTCCTTTGTGGCCGAGTGCCAAGCGAAGAATAGATTGCCGTTCATCCTTGCTATTTCGATAGATTATCTGAACCAGATCCTTGGTACAGATCTTCTGTATTGTGTGTTTTAAAGAAGTAGAAGCTCTGTTGGCAAGAAAAGTGAACTTCCTGCCATGGATTCGTAGGCTAGAGTGCTAATTCCTTTAGAGTTTATCGTATTAAGGAACTGTTATTTTTCGATTACCACTTATTTTCGTGATGAAATTATGAGAATGGTTCCATCTCGAGCATATTTATCTCTTGGATATGTTTCAACATAACGAGGTTTTATATCCACCTATTAAACTGTTTGAGAACTGAAGTAGCAAAGAAGTATTGAATCGAATGAAAAATTATAATTTATCAAAAGCTGAACATTTATATTATATTGTGGAAATAAAGTCTTTTGATATCGAGCGAAATAATCAATGCCGATAAATCAATGTGATTGTCTGATTGTTAAAAATCTGGTAAAAGACCTTAATATTCTTAAAGTGTAAGGGTTTGCTCAGTGGAAAATTGGATTTATGAGATCGTTGCACGTTTAGATATAGTAGATTATCAAAGTTTTTATATTTCTTGATATAGAAGCTCCTCTAATGGACCGGCAACAGTTCAAATAACGTTACCTTTATTTGAAAATGTTATTGGCAGAAAACATTCATTTTTCAATTATATGTAAATGTAGTTAAAATATTCTATCCGAGAGAAAATTCTTTTTGAAATATGCGCTTATAATAGTGTAGTGGTCACGGTCGCGGGCTAGCGGCCAGCGGTTTTCGACGATTCTTGGATTCGAGCCTTGATACCAATAAAGACCCGACAAGTAGCCGGGAAAGATGCACGTTACATCTGTCAAGGCTCAAAGTCCTCTTAGTGAAAGTTAGGAGAGAGAGATGCCTGGTCAGATGTCATACTCGTCACTTGATTGAGAATCAAAATTACGAGGTTCGTCGCCAATAGCCCTCGTGTTGCTTCGAGTGCGACGTTAATAAAACCAAACCACAAAAAAGATGAAAAGAATTCCATGAATAGCAGGGATACGGGCTTAATTCCGATTCTCCCTAATCATCGTGTTGTGAATGGAACACAAGCTTACTGTATATTAAATCCAACTACTCTTCGAAGTGAAGTGTTTACTTAGCAAACACATAGTTAGTGACATCCATTCTATTCACATCGTAGTCACCTAAAAGTGTTTGAAAATGGAAAGATTCGTAGCTGATAAACTGCTGTGTACTTTGATGCAATGTTAATTCAATACATTAAACAAAATCGAATTGTTATTTCCTCTTTTTGCTGATAAATATCTTTCTAAAACCTTTCTTTCTTAACATTTCTCAAAACTTTTACCCGAGCCCACAAAACTTACTCCTGATTCAACCCCTTTCAACGTCACTTAAGATATATCACGCCGGTCCAAAAGGAATGTGCGTTCCGGAACGGGAAGTGGGCCTGTTCCATTCTTTGTGCTCCGGGAGTGTGCCAAGGCCGGGAGAGCCGCTGACGTCCGAGGCCTCCTGCTCAGCATCAGGCTTTTTCTTCCCCCTCCCTGACGCCGGACAGCCGTGGAACAGCTGGCCGCGGGTACTTGTAAATCTCTCTTTCGGGGACCTTCTCCACATCTGCCAATCTACATACTAAAATAAAGAGGGAAATAGAAATGCGTTGAGTTGTCACTTACATACTTATTAGTAAATGGTGGATTTAATGAGAGAAAAATGTGAACTTATTCAGAGAATTCAAGGAATTGAACTATGTTGATCTCTTTAATTTTTTCTACAATTTGCCTCAGTATACAGTCACCTTCGCGCCCAATCAAATTTCGCAATATTTTTAGCTATAAAAGACATGTGACGATTAATTAAACACATATTGATTATGAATGTACATTTTTTTAAATTTTTGATATTCCCATAAATATCGCTAAATTTGATTTGGCGAGAAAATAACAGTATAATGAAATTGCTCTTTCCATTTATATAATTATGTTAGATAATATCGTTTTAAATTTGGATATAAGACTTATTTTGAAATAATGTAAATATAGTAAATTCGTAGTAGATCTAGAATTGGTCTAGAAATGTGTATATATGAAACTTAAAAATAATCAATAAAAATATCATAAAAATTAAAGAAAATGCTTACACATTGCTAAATATATAAATGGGCCTGCATATACACAAAATAGCTTTAATCCTTCTCTAACTGACTCAGAATATTTAAATAAAATATTACGTTATACACAAATTAAATTATTAGTCTTTTTTTTTAAAACTAGAATTTTGAAAAAAATTTAAAGATTGGGCTGCACCTTATTACCCTACCTAGAAAGAAAAATCTTGCTTCATATTTCTAATTTTAATTTAGATCAATTTGATTTACTGATACAATTTGAGACAAGAGTTACATATATCCTCATTTTAAGCTGTATCTAGAGATCAAGATAAGAAAATTTAAATATGCATTTAATTGAGTATGTAATTTTCTCTGTTAATTTTTTTTTACACTGTGATCCAAATAAAATCTTAAATCAAATTCATAACCTATCGTAAATGAAGCTCGTGAATTTACCTACGTACTATCTCAAAGGATCGTGGTATTTTAATGGGCATGCTCTAGGTAAAAATTCTAGTCCTGGTTGCGTCAAAGAATCATTTTTGTGGAATAAAGGAAAGTAATGTCCATTAATTTCTAACTGGACATCAGAATTCTCATGTTGGACTTATGAAAGCTTAAGACAGAATAGTCAGCTAACCAGCTTAGGTGACATCCTCGTCATTTAATCGTGGTTTGGAAATAGGAGGTCCGTTGCTAATAACTTTCATGTAGTTCTGAAGCAACGTTAATTTAAAATCAATCAACTTCCACATTTTATGAAGAATACGTAATTTTTTTTAGTATACGAGACTTGAAAGAAAAATAATGCCTCCATGGTCTTAACTTTTTTGTTACCCGATTTTCATGTTTCTTGTTGTACCTGAAAACTAAATATGTCTTGAATGTAATGCACTGTTCTTTTTTTGTCTTGAATATGTCTTGAATGTTCCCCCTTTTTTTCACGCACAACTAGCGGGATTTTTGGTATTGAAGCCTTCACGACGTCGTCAAAACGAAAATTATATCCCTAAATTTCCCCTTTCCCTAGTTATCTTTGGGGGAAAGTGAAAGTTCCAAGGTAGGGTAGTACAGTGATACTCTCTGCTTCAATTTCATCTGTATTTGGGTCACCATCTTCAGTTCTTAGCACATCAATGACACCTAGGTCAAAGGAAACATGCCCGTTAAACAGAAAAGACACGCGTAGATTTCAGATACAACAAGAATTTTGAAATTTAGATTACATATAAAGTTAAGTCCTTGGTGGGATTACTTTTTAATCAAGCTTCTTGATTTGTCCATCACATGTGTTCAATTTAAAACAAAAGATGCAACTGGGATTGAAAATCTTTTATATTGAATGCAGCAGTAGTTTATTTTTATTGTAACTAAAACATGCTGTTTTATTTATAGTCTACTAAAACTTCGTTCAAAAAAGTCTATCTAAAAATTAATATTATTTTCTGAAAAAAGGATATCACTATTATTTCTTCTAATTTTTAATGTTCTCGTATTATAATCAACATTAGATGGAAGAGGACTTTTGCTGTAATTGTAGAGACAGCATCGTGTTAAGTCCAAATAAAATCTGCTTAAGAAACTTCGAAATAATTATTTGTGATTTACTGAGATTTTTATTATGACTGATTAGAAAATTCATTCGAAAACTCGAAGTTCATAATATATACTAATGTGAAAACTATCGTGATTGGTAGAATGAAAGTCCTTTTAGCAACCTCAGATTAAAGAGTGCGGGAATGCCGTGGTGTAATATGGGAAGGCTCCCTTCTCTTCCGTCGAGATAATGGGGATGAAGAGCGAGAGCAAAGGACTGCTGAAGAGTGTTTCCAAACCCCATCTGTCCCTCCTTAATGTGCGTCCGGCGCGTGCCTCCTTCTCCTCCTCGTAATCTCCTCAACCGTTTACGCGTGGCTATTGGCTTAGTCATGCCTTTTCGATGCTTTTCTTAGAAAGGGAAAAAATTGCCAGCTGATGTTTATTTTCCGCCGGTGGAAGTAAGGGGGTTACGTCTACGGTGTTGTGGCTGCCGAAGAAAGAAGAGCTGAATAGAAATGATAGGATGCACGATGCTTTTTCTTGGGAACTATTCTCGCTATGTTTCGGATACTAACTGTAACGTGAAGTTATACTTATTAATTTGGATTCATTTCAATTTCCTTGTTGAAAAGAGCGGCCGGTCTCATTCAATAACAATTTAAAGAAACAATCGTTTTCGAGTTTTATTTTTCCTGTAAGAAGCAAAAATTGACTCTCAATTTTTAGTCAGTGCCGTATGATTACAATTTTGGGCTTTGGTCTTAATCAATTTTTTTTTCTTTTATGTTAAAGTTTAAAATTTAGTTGAAGTTAGTTATTTGTAGGTTGTGATTATAAAGTAACATTTGAAATTAATAATTTTTTTTTCTAAATAAAAATCCAATATTAAAATTATCTACACACACATATATATATATTTATCTTAATTTTTTGGAAAGGAAATTTCCATTAATTTCCTTTCAAAATAAATTAAGATATTTAATAACTTTTAATAAATTTATTATGTAAGCTATGAATATATCTAATTACTCTATATATATTATATATAATAACCTTTTTTTTCTTTCAAACTTTCCATTTTAAATTTTTAGCATTCATTTTCCCCCTTAAAATCTGTTGATGAACGGAAAGTAATTGCATTTTACTATACGAATGAATATCTAGAGTAATTAGACATATTCATAGCTTACAGAGTAAATTTATTAAAAATTATTAAATATCTTAATTTATTTTGAAAAGAAATAAATGGAAATTTTTTTTTATTAAAAGCAGAATCAATAAGTATAAAGGCGAGAATTATTAGTAGAGTTCACATTTCATGAAATATATCTGATGCAACGAAAAAATTGTTAAATTATGAAAAACTGGGCATCTTAAGCATTTAATGTAAAGAGAAATCATTATAAATGTTGATACATACAAAAATAACTCATTTTAAATCTAAACGATAATTTTACTATTTATATCAAATCATAATCAGATTCATAACGTCAAATAATAAAATATTTTGGATTGATCAAAGTGGCAAAGTTTTCTTATAAGTATTTCCTTGGGGGGGGGGAATATATTCTGAATGTGTATTTTATTGCACATTTCGAGAAACTTATATTTATATTGTAGAGAAATTTTACATCGGTATTAAACTTTCAAAAAAATAAAATTTAAAGGATCTTTAAAGAGGAAAAATCTTTGGAGGGGTAGAAAGAGAATGAAAACAAGACATATGAATATAATTGAAGAGAATGAAAAGGGTCAAAATTGCATGAGCTTTTTATTAAATATGAGTAGTTTTTTGAGATTAATTGCAAATAAATTAGTTTCCAAAAAAAGGAATGTTTTACTGCTTGAAGAATGTTGGGAATGATTTATATGGATACCACCAGGAGGCGCTTTGTCTCGTTTAAGTTAGAGCGCATGGGCTCATGGGTAATATTTGAGAGTATAATTAGATCTTGACCGTGTAAGGCGAGTTAAGTAAAAGTATGGGCTGTTTGGAAGCCTTGTATTTTGGAAATAGTGCAAATATTTGTATATGTATAATTGGCGCGTAGAGACTGTAAATAAATGTGTTATAGCTCTCCCTATATTCCTTGTTGGAAATATTGTTCTCTTTTAAAGAAAGAGCTTTAGTAATATTACCAGAACTATTATTTTTTGGTAATATGATAAAACGTACAGATAATAAAAAATACTAAATATGCATATTTCAAAGTAATATGTAAAATAATGTTTTGTTAATAATGTATCTTACCTTTAAGAAACCTTACTTTCTGTTATTTCTTCAACTGAAGAAAAAGTATCCGTGATATAAATGATTCATTAATAATAATATGATTTAATATGAAAATTATAGTTTAAGAGTGTGTGTTACCAGAACTACACGTATCTTATTCTTTATATAGTCCAATATTAGATCTGACTTATGAAGGTTTTATATGCAAGCTATGCACTAAAAACAGAGCTCAAAGAGACCGAAAATATTAGCGCAATCTGTTGATGACGGAAATAAAAAAAGCGAGTGTCTCAAGGTCGAAAACACCATGAAGAAAACTAAATGCTCTTGTTGTTTACGCCAATTCAAGAACAATAATGAAGGAATATAGAAACTGTTGTTGAAATATGACTTAAAGATTTACTAGATAAAAAAAATTCACGACTGTGATATAAAAAAATACCATTTACAGATAAGTAATACTTTCTTTTGCAAGGAGATCATAGGTAAGCATTCCGTAAATTAGGGAGATTAAAGTAACCTATAACAGTATCAATAAGAGAAAATTATAAGAATGTTGTAGTGTTGTAAAGCCCTGGTTTCCCTTCTGTCATTTAATTGAGCCATCACAAGAATATAAAGTTCAGTCAATAATTAAATAAACAGACAATGAAAGAAATCAATTTTTTTTTCATTCGAATCTTGGAATATTCAAAACTCAACATCTTTTTGCATGGATGAAGAACAGGTTTCATCACGCGCCCGAATCTAAAGATTTTTCCTTATTTGACCCTTCCTAACTGGATCCGAGTTAGTGTAAAATTTGTAAACTGGATTCTACTACTCGACCGTTTATAAGGGATTGTTCCATGTTGTTACCGAATTATCTAATCTTATCAAAGAGAGAAAGGGTAAGAACACATTTCTCTTCGATTATTTAACTTTCCAGTCGCGGGCGCGTTCACTCATTATTATAACTCTACTACTATGTTTAACTCTCTGCAGTTTATAAATATTATCATATCAATTTTATTTAATACTTTATTTTTAATCTTATTTTCATAAGTCATCGTTAATTTACTGGAAGAGGGTCTCAAATCAATTAACGTCATGTAAAAGCCCCTAGTTGAAGGGAAATACGCGTGAGAACCCGCTGTAGCGTTACGAAACAAAAACAAAGATTACTATATTTTGGCAGTGAATATTAATAAATGCGATTTATCTCCATTAGATTCATCAAAATAAAACTTATTTTTGATTTAATTACATACGCTTTCGCTGTTCAAAATGAAACATTCGTTGTTTTCAGTTATATTCAGAATGTTAATATATAGCTTACAATTAACATCTCCAAACAGTGGTTTGTATAAAACGATGATTAGCTATTAATGCAGTCGTCATAAAAAATATTTTGTCAACTCATTAAAAATAACAATTGTAATCACGCTTATTAACAGTAACGCAAAAGAGGGTTTTATTTGAATAATGTATTTTTGTAAAAATGTATTTAAAAAAATTCAAAAAATTGCTCGCAATTTTACCATCTACATTGCTTACAATCTGGGAAATTCACAATGAATTTTCTGTACTTATGTAGTTATACTGCTCATTATTTTTCTTAGCAAAATCTCGTAGACTTGGAAAATTTGTTAGTTTCGTTACATAAATTTATTTTTTAACGCATTCTATTAAAGACAGAAATTAATAACAGCTGAATTGAAGGATATTGACAGTTTGCTCCTCTTTATAAACGTCATAATACAGAATGAACAGAATGCTTTTCAAACTTGAACTATTGTTCCTCGGTTGAGATTTCTATTAGCAATATTCTTCTTAGAGTTGTAACTTTACAAATCCTTTGCATTTCTTATATCATTTTGGTATGTATTTTCTGGGTTACTTTCAGTACCTAATATTCTATTGCTGATTTCTATGATCTGAAAGAAAAGTCATTCCAAATCTGTCTCTTTTAGAAAAGAATCCTACTCATTTAATTATTTTAACATAATGGGCTATCATGAGATGTCCGATGTTAGAAATTATCAATAGAAAATATTGTTCCTGTATCTGCAATTTTAAAAAAGTATGAAATACTATTATATACTATTATATATTATATACCCAGAACGCAAAATAAAAAAAATGTTAACATTCGCTCAAAGGTTTAATGATGTTCTGTTCATTTTAAAAATCATATTTCCTATATCAAAGCTATTTTCCTTCTTAAGATATAGCGGTGCATTAAGGTTTTAATTCTCTACTGCAATCAATTTTGCCTTTCCTAAGTCGGAAGAAACCAATGCACTTGGTACAATATTCGTATTCGCGGATTATTTGGAATCAAACCGTTTTTATCAGTTTATTCCGAATTTGATAAAGTATTATTATACGTATTTATTTGTGTACTGAGAGAGAGAATTACATAATTTATCACATGCGAAAAATACCACCGTCATCATTTCAGTTTTATTTGTTCTTCAGTAGCGTCAGCGTTTCTAATATCATACTTTCTCTGAAATTCCCAGTTCATTATCAAATTTCTCAACTTGAACTTCTGACCTTGTGATGGATAGACTGACGCAATAATGATGAAAATAACTGTGATAATCAATACTTTAATCGAAAAGTAATAATAAAAAGCCAATAAAAAGAGCTTTTACCGCACAATTTTATTGTTTGTTATGTCTGAAATTGATTTACAAGCATATATTAATTTATGTATAATGAGCACAAATACATGGTCAAATAAAGGGAGACATGATTTCGTATACATTTATTCAACTAAATACCTCATTTTAAGTAAAATAATTCAAATGCATGCGAAGACTACTTATTAGTAATATGTAAAAATGACTTATAATTTTTAAAACGATTTTATAAAATGTCATACACTCTTATGCAGAAAAAAAAATCCAAAATTTTGATACATATTTAAATATTTTTAGATACATATTTTAACAACTTTTCAAATACATTTTTAACACTCAGCAATGTTTTAGACTTAGGATTGTGTTTATTGTGTATTCTCATCTTTTGCTCGAGTTTCCTTATATCTATTTCTGCCTCTCACGTTTCTTTTTCTACTCTAACTGTTCGTAAGTATAGTTTCAAGGATGTATTTCAAGTCGTGTTTTTCTGAACGTCATAACATTACGTCGGTAATAAATTTAGCATTTGATAAATAACTCTTATTTCGAGATAGCTATCACCGCACCTTTCTAGAAAGCGTGCTCCCGTGCAACATTCCGATCTTTTGCCACCCAAAATCGAGGAAAAAGATAAACAAAAAGAAAAAACCTTATACACCCAACTGTACAGCATATCTTTCTCAGAGTAATCTGCCACGGCAGCGGTTACCTTTTAAATTTAGTCCTTATGCTCTAAGCGTGACAAGAGATTGTAAACGTGTTAGATATGGTTGAAATATATACAGTTGTAAGCATTTCAAAATGGAGGGAATGCGCTGTTTTTGTGTTTTTTATTCCCCTCTATTCCTGCCTTCAACACTCCCACCAACTGCAAACTGCTTTTTTCATTACCTGTAGTAAAATATGTCAGAGAAAAAAAGAAGGCTTCTTATCCGTCATGGATTCTTAGATTTTTTTCCCTGTTCCTTCCCCAACATGTATTCACTTCGGGTGCTATAGTGTTTCGTTTCTTTCCCCTCAAAAACACAGATTTTTTTCCCCTCACGTATACCTTGTATCTGTCTCATCTTGATTTTTGTGTATGTTTTTTTTTTCTCCTCCTGCTTACTGCTCTCTCTCTTCTATAGTTAATTATCTGTCTTTCCGTTATGTCCTCTCGTACGAAAATAGCATCTCTAGTAGGTGAAGCTGACTCCCTTCTGCTGATGTTTCATTGTAATGCGACTGTCAATGGTGATGGATGGGGTTTTATGATGTCTCGATTCAGATCTCTGTCCTCAAGACTATAAATAACCTCCCATGGGTTCTTTCAGGTCTCTACTATTATTCTTCCCTGATGTCACTTTTCTATCAAAGTCATTGTCGGGAATCTGAATGTTGAAAAGAAGGCTTCTGAAGTCCTATCTTTGTACACTTCGCGAAGATAGGTCTACAATTTCCCAGATTTTTAAGATAATATGGCGAGTTTTTAACGGATCAATAATCTTTTTATAGTACAATCTTTTGTAAATTCGTTTTCTTCCGTTTTAAGCAAAGAAAATATTTCTCCTTAGTTACTAAACAAGTTTTTACAATTTTTTTTTTACAATTTCATTAGAATCTCGTTAAGTTGGAGCCCTTTAACTATGATCTTCGGATAACCTGAGTCAGTGTACACGAAGATTTTTTTAATTTGAGAAGCGATTTGCAAATTTCCATAATAAATTTATTTCATCCACGTATTTTGAATATTTTTTCCTTTGCTGGAATTTTCTAGCAGCCATGATTGTGTGAAAGAAAAGGGGAAAGGATGAACTTTTTGAATATTCTGTGTTAAATCAACAAAACCTTAGTTATATTTCTAACCTTAAGTGAGACATATTCTATATTGTGTCTACATTGTATAACTGGAACAGGTAGTATAACAACTTTCAATGCACTTTTATTTATTTTTTTTACAATAGGTGACTTTATTGTCTGTCAATATAATTTACATTCCATCATTTCAATAGAAAAAGGACTTTCTATTCAACTAATAGAGTAATTTTCTGCAGGCATGTTTTATTTTATCATTTTTTTCATTCTCCGGTTAACCTGAACTTTCGATAATCTGGACCAGCTCTATAGTCCCAGTTAATCCGGTTTAACGAGATTGCACTATATTTAATTTCGACTTGACCCTTTCATTTCTAAATCATAATTAGAAGCCTGTCCTGTGTGCAATGGAAATGCTGTTTTACTCAAGTCACTTCTCACTCCATTTCATAAACACGTAGAACTCAAGACGTCAATCTGACATGTCTACTAATCGTACACACGAGACTTGGCACATAAACACCACATAAAGAGAATCTTTCTACGCGTAAATAGTGTGTTTGTCCACAATCATACAACCCGTATACGTTCTTTCTTGATGGTTAAGTGAATGGAATTATTCTTGCCTATAATTCACACTATACACATTATCTTGTTCGCGACTGACTTGCACGTTTGATTTAAATATATCAACATCGTATACCTTCATATTTACTTGTTTTTTCCTAGTAGCCGCGGTAGCCTAATCGTCATTATCGCGGACTCGCTGCCGGAGTCATTTTCGTCGAGCTCTGATGCCACTTAAGACCCGCCATGCAGTGGGGCTGATGCACGTTATATCTGGTCGAGGTCCCAAGTCCTCCTATGGCGTGGTGTGTAAGTTTGGAGAGTGAGGTGCTACCTCGATTGCGTCCAGGTCACTTGACCGTGGTTCAAACTGTCATTTTTTTTAGACATGGAATGGATTTTTTTTTACTTTCCATTTATTTTGAAAATGTCACAATCTTCAAGTTATTCGTTTTCCGGAGAAAATATTTGTAACCTTGTAAAAACTCAGTTATTTAGAATAATATTTATAAAAGATGGTATTTTTATCCCTTGTAATCCACTCAAGCTTCGTCTGTTTAATTACTTTTTTATAATAATTTGACCTCCTTTAGCAGAGTTATCATTGAACGGAAGGAGATGAACTTGGTGGAAAGATTTAACTCTGTTCCATTTAAAACTGATAAGATAAAATTGTTTCTGAATTTTTACGAAAATTCAGAAAATAAGTTTCACCTTTGTAAACTTATTTTCCTCCACTTAACAAAAGGCTTTATAGATTAATTTTTTTTATTTTTTATTTTTTTATTTAGCAGCATTATAATTTAACTCTCTTTAATAAGAATAAATATTTTATTTCAAAAACATATTTCCCCCTTAATTTTAACAAATATTCCCTTTAAATTTTTATGTATTTCTTTCAGTTCCTTATTCTTTACAGTTGCGTGTAGCCTAATGTTTATATGTTTGAGGAAATGTTTATATAACCTGAAGATAAATATATTGAAAAGTTAAACTCACAAATTTGGAACTATTATAATAAAGCAAAACTTTTTAAGAAACTGAGAAACTCTCTACATTTAACGAGCTTCATCTAAATTTGTATATGCACCCTCTTTTAATGAGTATATATATCTTGTTCACCCCAAAACACGAACACCTGAGATTGTCTTTTGTTCTGTCAGGCTCCCTGACTCACTTACGGAAGAAGTTTTTTCTCATCATATTCCTGATTTTGAAGGGAAAAAAACTCTTTCGATGTCCTTGAGGCACCCCCGCATGAATGGGGGTTGACGAGAAATAGACAAACAAGATTTAAAAACAGAATAACATCACTATCAGCCATTCGAATCAGCTACTACAAGTCTGAGGCAGGGGACCACTGATACACTTGGCAAATGTTCTTTATTCTACCTCAGGTAAAGGGGGGGGGAAACAGAAGGAGAGGAAAGGAAAAAAAAAAAACAGATTCGAAAGGGTGCACGTGTCGTTCCTATATTCCCGATGGAAAAGATCTTGCTCAACCTGAAGAAGGAAGTGCAGTATACAATTCATCACTGGCATCACATCCCGACTATGCGGCGACTTTTCTGTTCGCATGGTCGCGAACATGTCACCTTTAGAAGACAGTTCTGGCTTATACCACCTGCTTTTTTTCCTTCAAGATCAATTGTTTCAAATATTTGTTTCATTAAAAAGATTTTAAATACTAGAAAAGGCTAAGGTGTGAATTCTTCTCTCTTACGAAAAGAGAGAGGAAATTTAAAGCATTTTTCACGTGAGACAATATTTCTTAGGTGATCTGTTGCGATTCTTCGATTTATTCGAGTTCAGTTAATCGATGTAAAAGAAAAGTTTTGAATATTAGGTTCGCTTCATGATGAACTAAATAATGTATTATTTCTCTATTTTAGTAAATTTCTCACTAATATGTAATCATGTTAATAAGAATATACTCACCAAACAAATATATATGAATTAAATTTTCTTATTATATTTGTAATGACGATAAAAAAGAAAGCTTGAATAAGTTAAAATGAACTGTCCTCTATGTGAATTTTTGTCTTATTTTCATCACTCAATATTATTCAGAATTACTTTAATAAGAAAAATTACTGAAGTATAATATGATAATAATATAATGCAGTGTTTAAAATATTTTAATGATTTAAAACGGTGATATACATATAGCAGTCAAATGGTAATGTTTCGTGTTCGTAGCTGTTGATATGTGTTCGTCTTGACTTCACTAAAGATCCGTCACATAGCCGGCCTGGTGCACGTAAGATTTTTCCGGAGCTCAAAGTCATCACAATGATGTGATGTGGTAGTTTGGAGAAGGAGGTGACAGTTCTATACTTTTGACCTTGGCTCAAATGATTAAGTTCGTTTCCAATAGCTTTCGTATTGCTTCTACGTGTGACGTTAATGTACTCTGAAGTGACAAAAGTCATGGAGTAGCAATATGCAGATATTCAGGTGTCACTATTATTGCATAAGAAATGTTTAAATGAGCGGTATATAGTCAGAGCTTTCAATTGGATACAAGTGATTTATGTGAAAGGTTTTCTGAAGTGATTGTGGCATTTCATTTCGGAAATTTTTAGAAATTTCATTCCTCGATCCACAGTGTCAAGAGTGTGTCGAGAATAAAATATTTTAGGCATTACTCTCACCATTTGCTATTCAATGGCCGACCACGTTTACTAAATGACCGAGCCCTGCGACATCTACGAAGAATAATCAGTGTTACCAGACAAAAGGAACACTGCGTCAAATAACAGCAACAATCAATGTGGGATGTACGATAGATGTGCCAGTGAAGACAGTGCAACTAAATTAGGTGTTAATAGCATATGGAAGCAGAAGAACTTCAATGGCTTTACTAACACGCCTTGGGATGCAGCATCTTTGCTGGATTCAAGAATATATCGATTGGACCCTAGATGACCTTATCATAGAAATACATTCTTGGTCAGGTGAGTCTTGATTACTGGTTGGTAAGATCTGATTGCAAGGTTCAAATGTGGTGCAGATCATGGACCCAATTTGTCAAAAAGTCACTGTGCAAGTTGGTGATGCCTTAATCATGGTGTGGGCAGCTTTTACATGACATGAACTAGGTTATGTTGTCAACCTGAATCGAGCTTTGACAAGAGATGATCTCCAAGTAGTTAAGCAAAACTATTTTCTGCCATCCATGGACTTCGTGTACCCAAACAACAAAGAAATTTTCCAGGATGACGATGTACCATATCATCGGGCCAAAATCAATCAAGATTGGTTTGAATAGTTTTAACAATTCCAGCGAATAATTTACTTCTTAAATCGCCAGATAATTGTAATATAGAGCATGTATGAGACATGATCGGAAGGTCAGTTCGTGTACAATATCTTGCACTGGCAATACTTTCGCAATTATAGATGGCTGTAGTAGCTGCATGCCTAAATATTTTTTTCTATTAATTTCCGACGACTTGTCGAGTCAATGTCACGTCGAATTGCTGTATTTCTCCTGGCAAAACTTGACCCTCATGATATTAGGACGTATCCCGTGACGTTTGGTACTTCAATGTACAATTAATCAATGAACGTATGCATAAATGAAAATGAGATGGTTTCTCTCTCGAACTGAATTTTAAATATGGCAAAAGTTATCGTGATAACAAAGTATGAAACAAATTTCCCTCGAAGAAATTAAAGAGGATCTTATGATCAAACTTTATGCATTTTACAAGACCAGTAATAAATCTAGAAAGCAAAAAAAGGCTTAGATTTATAGTACTATTTTTCAAAAGTTTTAGACAGTTGACTAGCTAATGGTTTTCGGCTATATAGACATCCAATCCTATACAGAATTTTCTCCAATTTTAGCATTACGTGTGAATATTTTTCTTTGGGAAGATGTCAAAAATAATTTTTCATCTTTCTAGAAGATTTCATTTATCTTCTATCTGAATTAATTAGCACCATGAATGATGGTGAAATGGACGTATGCAATTAAAAAAAAAAGGGTCAAGTGTTTCTCCTCAACAGAAATGCATATTTAATAAGTTTCTTAAAATCGATGAATTGCAAGTATTAATTAAATGAATTAAATATGCTTGCTATATATTTTTAAAAAAAATAATTAACGCCATCCGAGTGCCAATCCTTCAAGATAATTATTGTGTTAGTTACAATGTTTCACTCTTTAATAACAGTGCAATTAATTATATATTAATAATGTGATCAAATTAATAATATGATAAAACGATTAGCTTAAGATTAATTATTTTACTATTAATGTAAACTGTGAAAGAATGCGTAGGAAAGTGTATGTGGATCATGAATAATATTTCTTGTTTCGAAAGCAACAATTCAATAAATAATTATGAAGACGACTTTTAAGGACATGCTGTTGCATTACTTTATTTTTCTTCTGTTTTATCCCGCTGAAGGTCGGAATTGAAGTTGATAACTTATAAAAATCAGTTATAATTGGAAATTGTACCTATTCTGCCCTTGTACTTAGGTGGTGGTTGCTGAAGTTTATCACAGTTTCTCGGCTGGTAAAATGCACGAAAAAAAATTGATCACTTTCAATCTATTAAAAAAACAATATAAAATATTCGGCTTAAAAAAAAGGATAATTTAATAGCTTAGTTTAAAATTAAAATAACAAACATAAACTACGTTTTATTCTCTTATTATATTTATTCTTTCATCTATTTAACTTTTAATTTAATTTCTGAATGAATTAATCATCTTTTTATATCTGAAAAGCAAAAACTTGGACGTAAATTGTTGTAAAAGAATTTAATTTTTGTTTTGTGATAGTTTTATGCCTTTAGAAGATATAGCGACACATTAAAGGTAAAAACTAAACTAAGCGTATATATATATATATATATATATATATATATATATATATATATATATATATATATATATATATATGTGGAAGGGTTGATATATTTAAGTGTTAATAAAAATTAATACATTAATCCTAAACAGGTTAGAAAATAACTTAATAATTAAATTATAATACAATATGAACGAAATTATTATTGTACCATTGAGTAAAAACAGGTACCTCAATCCATTAAAATATTCAAATTTAATTATAAAAGCAAAACATTATGTAATATGAAATTCTCAAAAAAAAAAAAAAAAAAAAAAAAAAAAAAAAAAAAA